>CABFWB010001854.1:24873-35190 GCA_902151455.1 Timema bartmani | reverse complement strand
AAAAAAAAAAAAAAAATTAAAATAAATTAACGATTACAATCTAATGAACATGACGATAGAAAATCTATGAGTATTTTCAAACATTTCTAATGAATTTTTGCAATTTTCAAATAAAATTCGAGTCCTCTACACATTATAAGATTTTCAATTAAGTGAAAAATGACAACCTGGACATGGGATTCGAACCAGGGACATTTGGCTTTGTGCGCCAATGCTCTACCACTGATCCATCCTGGTTCATCTCGTGGCCAGGGCAATCCTTCACTAGTTGTTGGTGAATGTATCGGCCACTCAGAGCTACCTACAATCACAGTTCATGACTGGTAACCGACAGTTTTCTGTTATGCACTTTGTATTATTAATTCAGGTGAATCACGAACTGATACTTAACGGCTTTCCACAGGATCAGTCCTGACTGAGAGCCGAAGCAAATCCAAATGATTAATTTTTCACTCAATTGAATTTTTATGTTGTTTACTAATCGCGTCTTACTACCCGTTCGGGTTATACACTTATGTACTAATTACGCTAATGGTTTTTAAGGAATAGGAAGGTTATATTTAAAGGAAGTGTACTCACATTTTCATGGAGGGAGAGTGGAAAACCATTTTGGAAAAAAAAACCTCAGTACACCCGACCAAGATTCAAACCTTAATCTCTCCGTCATCGGCAGTCTAACCTACTGCTAGAGTAACACATTAGACCACACGGCTACCGGAGCAGGTTTTAATTGAATTTGATTCAGCCATCAGGACAGCACGTATCGGTTTGTGATACACATAAATTAAAAATTATAAAATGTTGTTTGTAACAGATGTACAGTATTTAGAGAATGGAGTTTGCTAATAGAAATATTCTTTGAGATACGCCTTAAAATAAGTGTCTCCCCCCCCCTAATCCTTAACATTTCACTGTAATAATAAATGTAAGGCTGAGGTCACAAAAGCGTTAAAAGTAACAACAGACTATGTGACGTCAATTGTACTATGATAAATTAATATTAAAGCAACTAGTCACAAAAGTCCGTAAAATTTAATGTTCATGCAACACACTTGGTGTATGAGACATGCTGAAACATGCGTTGCACAACGCTATGGATGGTGTAGCATTTTATGTGACAGTTCTGATTTAAACTAACAATTGGCGATTTTTCATCCGTTTACTAATAATTTGAGAAAATTTGTAGGGATTATTATTGAAGTTGCCTGTAGAGTGTATATTTTGTCAAATAATTCATCTATGAATGATTGGAACATATAAAAATAATTAAATGGCTTTTCTTCGTCATCTTGAAGAATATCATGTAATGTATAAAATTCAACATGCGATAGCCTTACTCTGTTTATGGGGTGCAACCATTTTTTAAAAAGTTTTTATTCATACTCTCAACACAGCAAACGGTAACTGTGGCTTCTATAGTAAGTAATTTAATTTGCTATTCAGTCGGCTTTTCATGACGTAACAACGTTAGTCAAAATTAACGTCCGTTGTTATAACACTCGCGTGAGCTCGGCCTAAGATGTGGCGTGGCGTTCACCCACAGGCAATAGGACGAGTAGCACAAGCAATTAGGAGTTTAACTTGGAAGGGAAATCCAATAGGTCAATGTGAAAGAAGCGTGTTAAGTTTTTTTGGGTATGTTGAGAGGATAGGTGTGGATTGAGGGAAGATGCAAAAATATGAAGGTAGAGTGTGTGGATCAAAAGGAAGGGGTAGGCCATGTAAGACGTGGTCAAATGTTGTAGAGGAATGTGTGAAAAAGAGAAACAGAGTTTTAAGAATAAAAGAGCATGAATCACTCGGTGTATGGATGTTGTTGAAGCGAAGGGAATGGAAATGTGGAGAAAGTTAGTGAGGATGAATTAAGTACGGAGTTGTTGTTTTTTGACATACATGCACAGTTTCTTGCCTGTCCTGTAGGTGAACGGCGTGATTAGGTATGTATGTACAAATATTAAATTATATCATTATTCCTGATTCTGAGTTATTATTTGGAGCAAAGTACTGGAATAAATAATTTAAATTAGTGATACAGGACTATTATTTATGTAAAACACCATTAAACGAAACATATTTTTAGAATGTAGCTTTCATGGCCACAGGCAGTTTCTTAAGGTTCACAAAGTTACCGAACAGCAAGGTCTACTGTCAACAGCTGCTAACCTTAAATTCCAACCAATTTTTAACCAAATGGATGTAACAATACAATACATTATTATATAACACAACTACTTAGTTTTCTATCTACCTAACTATCTAGCTCAAGTGCTGCCATCTATACTGTGCAATACTAGCTGTAAAATAAAATTGTCTTTCGACAGTTAACCTTGCATTCCAACCAAGAACCAGTATACCTGAATAAGGTGCTCGTAGCAATGCATGTCATAATTAAATAATTTTTTTTTTGCTGTTTTTTAGGGTTTTACTTAAACAATTTATGGTGCAGTATCAATAGTTAAAGGTAAGCGCCCACTGGGCCGGTACCGCACGGACGGAACGGAAAGTACAACTAATTTGTAGCATTATTTGTTACCAAGATGCGCCCACTACGTCGGTACGACCGGCAACGGACTCTCCGCCGTTTCGCCATTCGACAGAAAGTCCAGGCGAGGGAATTAAAATAAAGTGTGGTCCATGCCGTCCGTGCGGATAGTGGGCGCACCCCCCTAGAATGTGCGGTCCGTGCGGTACCGACCCAGTGGACACTTAACTTTACCCTCATAATTTAAATCACGATTTTGAGATGTGGGTTATGTTTAGATGGCTAACCAAGGGAGTCGGTATATCTGTATATTTCATGTTTCTTGCTAACCAATTGTTGTCATTCTCAAGTCAAAACATCTGTGCATCACCACATAGACACCTTCACGTTTTAACACAGATATTGCAGATACATTCCACAATAACAACATGTAATATAAATGAACAAATTACAATAATAAATTGTATAAGATTTTTGAATTTGATTGTTTGTCTATCGATTTAAAAATGTTTCAAAATGCGACAAGGATGGTTCTATGCAATTATTCTGTAGAGACGATAAATTAACATGGTCTAAGTTTGAAACTAATATAAATCCTGTTCCTTTGTACATTTTATTTTAGTTCATGCAACAGCCACCCACTTGAGTAATAAAACAAACCAACAATTATATTATATAGTAAATAATAACTAGCAAATATACACTTTATAGTAATTAATAACTGGCAACTTTATTAATGAGAGAATAATGACAACGGTTCGCAACTATCAATCATTTATATATATTTTTATTTTACATTTACGAAAACCTCTTTTAAACTTTTTTTTTAAACACAATTCTAATTGATTAATTTATACATTTTTTGGTTCCCACTTTAGTAAGTTGTGTTGCCCATTTCACACACCTCCTGAAAATATCCGATGACACAACATGTAGAGCGTAACGACAGATTTTTCTTTAAGAGTAATCATTATATTTTTGATGACTACATAAAGTACCTTAAAAAAAATTGAAAAGAGGTTTTCTATAAGAATTCTATGTTATATAGTGATAATAATAAACATAAGAGATATAACAGAGAACAATTCAAAAAAATAAGGAATAAAAAAAAGTTTTGGTTATTCAAGTTTACAAGAAACGGCAAGTCAATTTAACACTAGTCAGAGTAACATGGCGTCTTATTCAAGAAGCATTAAATTCTAGCGAAGTTTGGACAACACTAGAGCAAGGACAGTGATCACCACAACTAAAGGTTCCAATTGAAGGTGTCCCTTCAAATTTTCGAATCCTTGAGGATATTCGAGATTAGATGATTCGGACCAATTTCAGATTCAAGATTTTTTTTTCTTCCCAAGTTCTGAAAAATTGATTATTTTTTTAGAGCTTACTAGTGATTTAAATTAAACATCGATAAAGGACAAAACCTAAAAACATGACCCTAGGCCTGTAATTTACCATCTGTCAAGTTTACTAAGATTCAGGTCGATCTTGGCGTAAAGTGCTCGCCTCAGGACCCGATGTGCGTGGGTTCAAGCTCAGCCGGGGTCAACACATTTTTCATGAGTGATAAAAATTTGTAAAACAGCTTTCTTTCGAGAGGAAGTAAAGCTGTCTGTCCCATGTCGATTGTGGCATGTAAAAGAACCCTGGAAGGTATGTGAAAATAACTTTTCGGTAAAATTGGGAAGATCTTTCACTATCGCTCATAGAAATTCTCATGTGCTGTCTGATATACTCAGTCGGTTCATAAAGTGCACGTTAAATACCTTAAATATCTAAAAAAAATAAAGAGAAATAAATACTAAGATTTGGATTCGATAAAACGTGGATTGATCCAACTCTATTCTAATATTAACTGTCAAATTAGGAAACTTAGTTTGCGATGACCACCATTTTCTCTTTAGGCAAGTTTATTAAATATATCAAAGTAAAAGGAAAGGTTCAGAACTAACCCTTTTGTTAGCACCTTGAACCTACCTCTGCAATATATAGATACAATCATGGGTGCTGCACTTCCTTTTATGGCAGCTGTACTGTAGAGTTAATATCAAAAACATCTGATATGTACTTGTCTCTTATTAACTGTCAGATCACAATCAATACTATCATCACAGCTCATCAGTTTGGTCCTTGCGAGCGCGCAAGCGTCCTTAGCAAGTTGTAACTTTTGAGTTCAGTTAGAATCTGGAGCACGATAAAATAAATATAATACGTTTGTTCACACTTAAGTTACACTCACGACATTCCGCAACGCTACAATTGTATAAATATGAAGGGAGTCGTTTGAAATGTAAATACAGTTATTGTTTTAAATGGTTGGTATAAGATTGGACTACTTTACACTTTGTGTTATTAAAATATCTCCACCACTATCAATGAGATGTATCATAAACATCACAAAGGCTTGATCATAAAATATAATTTGGACCTTACTCTGTGACCCAGTTTCAATGCCTCAAAGATTATCTATACAATAAATAATCAGTCTATAAGATTAACATAAAATGCACTGAGTCATTCATTTCTTGACATTTATAGACTTTAATTATTTAAAACGCACAAAAAGATTTAAAAAAATTAATCTTAATAATAATTGTGAAACCGTGTCCACACGATGAATAAAGGATTATGCTACTTATTCAATTATGATCCATTTTGTCTAGTGCCAATTGAAGCAGCTTGTTGGTAGTTGGTAGCAATGAATTATTACAATGGAAGTATTTGTCTGTATGACTAAGACACATCAAGCAATATGTAATAATTTGCAAGCCCTGGAAATAGTCACCTCTACATACATTCATCTCAGATCCAAGCATACGCATTTTCTTCCCAAACACTCAGTGTTTCTAAAGTTAAAATTTATAAAATAAATCCTTGAGATTTGCATTATTATAATAGTTATCAATCAATAAATTAAACATATTAACATATTATAACAATACTGCATTTCTTTAGACAGCTTACATGTTTGTAAAACTGGAATTATACTAAAAATAAGTGGTTATAAGTCTGAGATTTCCATTTTGAAAAAGCTAAAGGGTTACATTTTGTCTAGTGTGAGTTTGGAAAAGGGCCGCAATGTACATTTTAAAAAGTGTATAAGAATGTAAGATTTTTTTTTAAAATCTAGAGAATGAAACATGTTTAAAAACAAATATTTTGTTGTTGTTGGAACGCAAGCAATGTCAGAGTGTTTCAACCAGGGATTTGAACCGAAATATTTATCAATTCTTGTTCTAGTCTCAGTTCTCCAATCTAACATTTTAAGGTACCGGTAGTGGTTCTAGTTAGGGAAAAATCAAATTATTTTTTTTCTTAATTAGGTTTCATTCTTTTAAATACATCATAGCTTGACCATAGAAAATCTTGTAAAAAGGAAAGAATTGAGTGTTTCAAATTAGAATTAAGCTAAGGAATTATAAAATTATAAAAATGTATATAACCTTTAAGAACCAATAATAACATTTGTGAACTTAAAAAAAAAATTTATTGATTCCGGTTCTCAAGCAATTTATTTTTAAGATTCCTGTTCAGGTTCCTTAAAACAACTGTTAACTTCAGTTATTGGTTCCAGTTCAACAACCTGGTTTCAACTTAAAAACAAAAAACTATATTCTGTAATAAAAAAATATAAGGGTACAACATATCTGTAGTTCACATCATCATCTGAACGATAAAAACAAAAGTATCTGATAGCTCATGACTTTAAATGATCACTAATATGTAGCTGATGATTTCCTCACGTCCATCACAGACTCTGCCTTAAAATATGGATGGGACACAAGACGACTCCTGGATAGTTCAGTGGTCAAAGCATTGGCATATTAAGCCAAAAATACCGGGTTCAATTCACGTATCCAGGTGTCATTTTTAAATTTACAGAATATGATATTTAGATGCTGCTGTGACCGTATTTAATAAATAGAGCATGGATATTTAATCAAATATTATTTCAGTCAATGTTTAGCCATTTAAATTTCAATATTTGGTAAGCCCTAATTCAAGATGTCCCGTCTCTTCATGTCAGTGAGGAAATGTGGTTGTGATCCATTTTTCTTCCTAACCTTAACGAGGTATGGGTTAAAACCAAAGGGGGCAGACAAGATGCCAAAATACCTATCTTCAAATTAATAAAACAGCTTCCGACGGAGTTAACAGTCTGTAGAGTGTGATTTGAACACGTGTTTAAAACTAAAGTACAACCAAAAACAATATTCTCAAGGAACTGTAACCTGCTACCTACTTCCAGTTGTAATTCCCTCCGCTGACAATAAATAGATAAAGAAAACACTCACCACATAGTAAAATACTTGTCCGACTGCCTAAACCGCCGCAGGTTCAAAATGTCTCACTTGCCACCAACCAACTGGACCAATCAGACTTAACGTCAGGACTTCCAATCCTGCCACTCTCTGAACAACACAAACCCCGGCGTGGGCACAGTTTGTCCAAACCGTCGGTAGACAAGCACGCGGACAAGTGGCGGTCGTAAAGGGCTATAGCTGCCTCTAGTCCTCCTCCTCACACATCGTAGTGCGAGATCAAGGGCTCATCTCGCCCCCGGGAAACCCCCCCGCAAGGGAGCAACCACATCATAGGGTGCACGCGACCACACACCTCTGACAACAGCGCCAGCCGAGACTTGTGGGGCCTACACAAATCACAAGGACTGTTATATTAATCAAGGGATGTTTATTCAAAAATAATAAAACCATTTTATTGGCTTACTTTGGACAGTATGAGTAGCAAAATATTTACATAACACCAATCATCCTTATTTATTAAACACAAAATACAGACACCTTAGCTCGGTCACTTGCATGTCTTCTTATGGGACAAATAGTATCAGGTTCAATTCCCGCCATGGTCAAAAAGTTATCAATGGTAAAATGTGAATATCCTCTTTTTCACTATTGATTTAATAAATGGGTGCTGGGTGTTGCGTCTGTTCTAGATTTAGTTAGTTTATAAGTTGTGCGCTCAGATAATCTGCACAGAATGTGCAAGTTTTTTTTAGCACCACGTCTTACCATCTGTTCAGATTATACGCACATGTATTGATTACGCTAATGAGTTAGGGATGAGTAAGGTGGAGTTTAGAGGAAGTGTATCTGCATTTGCATGGAGGGAGAGTGGCAAAACAGTTAGTAAATGTCACCCTCTGTAGACCTGATCTGTCAGCGGCAGTCTAATCTATTGCGAGAGTGACGCCTTAGAACAAGCGCCCACTGAGGCAGGTAATGTGCAAGTTAAATACCTCAAATGAAATAATAAAACTAAACACAAGGTTCTTTCTTAGTAAGTAATGCCCAGAAAAAACTTGTAATAAATATTAATATTAATAGCCAGTAAGTCTGAGCCGTCAATACCTGTACGGCCCTTGTTTCTGGAGCTGTTCCACGGCGGTTTCGTCGCTGAAGATGGCCTGCAACTGGTCCACCAAAATGGCCGACACAAACATCCCAAACAGGGCGCTCTCTAGCACAAGGATCACGCAGTGGAGTCTGTCACAACAATGGGAGACGTGTTGGTTTTGTTCTAGAACCGAATCTTATCACGGGTTGTATGTATACAAACTAATTACGCTTATATGTCAGGGATAAGGAAGGTTGAATTTAGTGAGAGTGTCCCCACATTTGCGTGAAGCTAGATTGGGAAAGCACCTTTAGTACACCCGACTGGGATCAAACCAGGACCTCCACGTCATATGCAGTTTAGTCTGTTGTGAGAATGACAGCTTAGACCATGCGGCCACCGAATCAGGTGGCCAATCAATTAATTTCTTCTATACTATACTTGTAACAAGCGTTTTCAATTAAGAGAAGAACTTCTTTCTCACTCTTGTACCTTTTTCTTTTCTCGTTTTTCATGTTTCTTTTACCGCCCCCAAGCCAAAGCTTGGGTGGGGTTAGAGGTCCTTTTCCCCTCAACTCTGCCTCCCAATTAGATGGGCTTGAAGGGGGTTAAGGACCAGGTTGGTGTGTTATTTTAAGATTATAGATGTACATTTTTTGTTGTTGATTTGTTGGACATTGAATTCATAACTTTCAAAGGGATCCAAATCTTCTTTTCCTAAATCAAGTTTGTCAAAAGTGGGCTCAAATGAAAATTTTAATGTAACAGGTTAGTATGTAAATCTAATGTACTCACATGCGGCTCTGTTTGACAGTAACTTCATTGCTGCAGTCGGGGCAGTCTACCAGCCACGATGTCACCACCAGCACAATGGCGTAAGCTGACAGAGCCCCCACATAAACTAGGAATTGGATGAAATACTTCTGGTTCTGCTCCCCCACACAATTGTTAATCCTGCAACATGTACACAACCTTTGTTTCAGCATCAGTGAGACCTGTTGGAAGCGAGGGCCCCAATATGGAGATATTGCCGCATTTCGCTGACAGATGGGTTACGCAAATCTGTTGGAAGTGTGGGCCCCAAGTTGGGGAGATTGTTGGACTTTGCTGACAGATGGGTTACACAAATCTGTTGGAAGTGTGGGCCCCAAGTTGGGGAGATTGTTGGACTTTCCTGACAGATGGGTTACACAAATCTGTTGGAAGTGTGGACCCCAAGTTGGGGACATTTTTGGACTTTGCCGACAGATGGGTTACACAGATCTATTGTATGTAGATATAGGAACTATTGCACTTTTATCAATTATGAAAGATATTCTAACAGAACAGTAAATACAGATAAGCCAGGTCCACATTTGTATCATTTCCACGAGGCGTACCCCCATCATGACCAGGGCTAGGGCAAGCGCCGGTACACAGGCGCAGTTTACACCAAATTTAGGCAGATCCGATCCTTGTTCCGTTGCAATCATTGATGCTACCCATAATTTTCAACCTTTAATTGTTGAGGTGGCTGAAACGGAACTGATAAAACTCGACCCGCGGCAGTGTTCGGTTCAGAGCACGTCCAGACGTGTTATATCCTCACCTCGTAGCTCCCTGTGATGTGATGGTGAAAGAAGTGAGACGTAGCGATCTGATGCTCATGTATCACTCATGTGTGTGTCAAGGATACAGAGTACCTTCCGAACCGGTGCGTTCTAGATACACGTCAGGAACACAATACAAGGATCTGATACAAGTATGGAACAGGCTTTAGGCTAAGCAACAAATTCTAGTACCACGCTACAAGATAGTCAAAGCTTAGTGGTAAAGTCTACAGCAGTGGTTTCCAGCCTGATGGGGTGTGGGGTAGGAAGGGTTTGAAGCACTTCTAAGGGGGGCATGGACTAATTCAGAAATAAAGTTAAAAATCAGCTAAGAATTGAAGACATTTCAATCACTTTTCCAAAGCAATGAAATATTTTTTTTCTTGTGATACTGGCAACAATGCTAATTGGTTTGTATGAAATTAGGTGATCAACCAAACAGTAAGACACTCGTATGCATGCATGTGTGTATTTTCAAGCTCGCAAGCCTCTGATTCGCCCTCCAACTCTACTATCTACCCTCTCCCTCACCAACCATCGTGGTGATGAGCAACGCCACCGAATTTTCAACTCTTCGACTTTCATAAAAACTAAACAGCGTTTGTCAACTTGAAGTGGAAAACAATTTGCGGTGTGCTCTGTCAAACATTAAACCCAATATTCAAGAACCAATAAAACAGTGGCGTATTCTCCGGGTATGCTAGTCCTGTGCCGCATACCCATAGTGATAAGGCCTATTTTGTTGTTTAATTCAATGCTGTCTGTGCTAACTGTGTAAATACTAATGTTTAAATTGTTAATAAATACACATGTAATGAATTATTAATTTTAAAACTAATATTGGTTCATATTCCAAGAATACTGTGTTTTAAGTAATTCTTCTTCCAAAAG
>CABFWB010001854.1:0-16736 GCA_902151455.1 Timema bartmani | reverse complement strand
GTTCAGACGCAGCACATCTGGTGGCGGCATCGGACACATCACGGTTAGATCAGTGGTTCTAAGGCCACTATCTTGTTTCAGTAGGTAGGGTGTGACTGTTCACGGAACAGCCTGAGGTCCTCCTTCTAAGACTGGTATCTTGTTTCACAATACACGTCGCTGGACGCTGCACTATATCCGGCACAACTGCCCCTGGTAGATTAGGACACCACTACGTAGCTAGTCTAACACTTTATATAATAAGTCAGAGACTTTTCAAAGTGTAAACTCACTTGCCGCGTCAGGAGCTGGCATCCACTTGTTTGTAGAACAGACAGCTCTTACGAGGCTCCTCTAACCCATTATAGCTATGTCCGAGCGTAGCCAAGCACGTAAAACGTGCGCAGCGGGCAGTTTAAGACCTCGTACCCGCTATCAATCCCTGTCATCCATGGGCGCGGGCAGAAATTTTTCCAGGGGGCGTCAAAATATATTCCACACACATAAACGCACACGCACACACCTGTAAAAACTTCTGCTGGGCACTGGCATTATAATTGCACTGTAAAGATACTGAAAATACAGCAGCATTTGAAATCGTTCGTTTTCTCTGTTCTCAGACGAGAAGATCATGATGAAATGTCTAGAATAGTTTAAAATGTAGGGACAGGTTTTGTTCGGAAGTGCGTCTAGTGGATGTGGTGATTATATACCACGATTATAGATCTGATAGTTAAGTGTTGGAAGGAAAAAAAAGTGTAAGGCAAACTAGAAGATTAAAAATTTTAACAATGTTTTCCTGTCAAAGAAAACATAATTCCAGGGGAGAGCAAGTGCCTCCCCTCCCTTGCCAGTTACTGCGAGCGCCCATGCTGTCATCACCAGACAACTGGGAAAATCCCTAGCATCCATCTTCGGGAAGAGTTGGCTCCTCTTTCCGTGAGTGCTGGACGCTCACGTTGGGGCGTTAACCCCTGGGAGGAGGTCAGGCACGTAGCCTCAGGAATCACCTTTAAAGGGCTTTCAACGCGAGTTGGCCAGGGGGGACCTCACGGAGTTGGCCTTGACTAGCTTTCCCGTTAGGTACTAGCTACCGACACAGAGACTTCGACAGAGATTTAGCCGCTCTCCGGGCGTTGCCTGAGGGCCCGCACTCTGCCAGGATTACCGGACGAGGAACATCCCGCAGACAAGGGCGGGGAGGACTCTTGTTCCGTTCTAGTAGGGGCAGTCGCGACGAGGGCGCGCACAACTCAAACCTGTGAGCTTCTAGCCCCAACCCGGCACCACCCCCTTGCCCCTGGTACAGTAGACTACGCGCATATTAACATAAAACACGCCGGTTCTATGTCACACTCCGAAATTGAATATCTTGTAATTAATGGACTCTGGGCGGTCACATTTGTCTCGAGTACTGCTTTTACTTTTTCAATCGTTCAATTTATTGGATAATCTTCCTGTCAGCTAAGGCTTTAAGCTAACGGAATTTTTTGTATGTTTTGTGAACAGCTAGGACTACTTTTCCCATAGAGACAGAGGAAGGATCTGAAAAAATGTGTTAGATCGGGTTAGACTTTTTTTTAGCACCACGTCTTATTAACTGTTCAGGTTATACGCATAAGTACTAATTACACTAATGAATTAAGGACGAAGAAGGTTGAATATGGAGAATATTGTACCTGTATTTGTGTGGAGGGAGAGTGGAAAATCCCCTCAATATATCCGACCGGGATTCGAGCCCCTATCTCTCTATCATTGGCAGTGTAGTCTATTGTGAGTGTGACGACTTTCCACGGAAGCAGATGGGTCAGGCTTTGAAGAAGAGGAAAAGTCAATAGCACAAACTTATTAAAATACTATTCTAGAGTTAGTTCGGTACCAGTCAACAGATTTGTCTCAACATCGATTTGGAGTATTGTGTTTCGACATTTAAATACAGGGTTATTCTCTGTTTAACTTTATGGGGAAGGAATGGAAGCATTAACTTAACTTACTTCAATAAGCATTGATACACGCTTCGGTGGCTGCATGGTCTAATGCGCAGCTCTAGTAATAGACAAAGATGGGGAGATCGTGTTTCGACCCTGGTCGGGTGTACTGAGGGTGGTTTTCCTTAAGTGGTCTCCCACTCTCCACTCAAATGCGGGTACACTTCCTCTATATTCAACCTTCCTCATTCCTAACCCTAATTATTACCTAAGCGTTTAGCTAGCGCAACCCATGGTACAGTTGCGTATGACCGTCTGCTAAGTTGACGTCGTGTTGGCAGTGTAACCCCGTGTTGGCGCACTTGGCAGTCGGAGAGAAGGGGAGTAGGCCTCCCCTACTTGTGTACGAGTGGCCGAGCTTCAACATGGTCTGTGAGCTGACGGGCGGCACCGAAAGGACCTACTCTCACCTGGACTACAGGTGACGTATCTCTCAGCAGCTCAGGGTGATAGTTTGTCTCCAGTTACTCTAGTGGCAGTGGAGGGATTTACGCTTCGACAAACAAGTCACGCTGGACTAACTTAACCTTTGAGCAGGAAAGGGAGGGGGGAGTGGTATCTTCTGTCCCTCCAGACCAGTGGCTCACAAACCCAGGGTCTCGGGCAATAGAAACTGTTTTGAAATCCTCTTGTACTCAGAATTTTGGACCCAGCTCAAAGAAAACTTCACTGACACTCGGTAACTTGAAAATACTTTTTTTTTTCCCCTCTCTTTTGACAATATAGCCTACTTCTATGAACAAGGATTTTAAAATTTTGTTACGATCAAGACTAAACCAAAGAATTGCCTGGATACTCAGAATGATTTGTGTTATACTTTGACCTTCAATAGAGCACTCAAACACTAAGAGTTTACCTACAAAATAAGGCTGCATCATAGCTGGCACTGAAAAGCTCTGTTTTCGTCACTTACCAAATTTTGCAATTAAGTCACATTTTCAAGTGAAAATATAGTTTTATTTTTTATTTGTAAGAATTCCAAGGAAGCTTTCAACAAGAAGAGGTTACTGCTGACCAGAAAGCTGAGTTTGGAACTGAGGAGGAAACTGATGAAATGCTACATTTGGAGCATTGCACTGTATGGAGCCAAAAACTTGGACACTCAGGAAGATGAAAAAGAAATACTTGGAGAGCTTTGAAATGTGGTGTTAGAGAGGACTTGAGAAGATCAGGTAGACAGACAGAATGACAAATGAACAAGTCCTAAGAAGAGTGGGTGAGAAGATCAGGTGGACAGACAGGGAGACAAATGAACAAGTCCTAAGAAGAGTGGGTGAGAAGATCAGGTGGACAGACAGGGGGACAAATGAACAAGTACTAAGAAGAGTGGGTGAGAAGATCAGGTGGACAGACAGGGGGACAAATGAACAAGTCCTAAGAAGAGTGGGTGAGAAGATCAGGTGGACAGACAGGGGGACAAATGAACAAGTCCTAAGAAGAGTGGGTGAGAAGATCAGGTGGACAGACAGGGGGACAAATGAACAAGTCCTAAGAAGAGTGGGTGAGAAGATCAGGTGGACAGACAGGGGGACAAATGAACAAGTCCTAAGAAGAGTGGGTGAGAAGATCAGGTGGACAGACAGGGGGACAAATGAACAAGTCCTAAGAAGAGTGGGTGAGAAGATCAGGTGGACAGACAGGGGGACAAATGAACAAGTCCTAAGAAGAGTGGGTGAGAAGATCAGGTGGACAGACAGGGGGACAAATGAACAAGTCCTA
The DNA here is from genome assembly GCA_902151455.1 of Timema bartmani. Classification (NCBI taxonomy): domain Eukaryota; kingdom Metazoa; phylum Arthropoda; class Insecta; order Phasmatodea; family Timematidae; genus Timema; species Timema bartmani. The sequence goes on along the minus strand of CABFWB010001854.1, from coordinate 13,050 downwards.
AGAAGAGTGGGTGAGAAGATCAGGTGGACAGACAGGGGGACAAATGAACAAGTCCTAAGAAGAGTGGGTGAGAAGATCAGGTGGACAGACAGGGGGACAAATGAACAAGTCCTAAGAAGAGTGGGTGAGAAGATCAGGTGGACAGACAGGGGGACAAATGAACAAGTCCTAAGAAGAGTGGGTGAGAAGATCAGGTGGACAGACAGGGGGACAAATGAACAAGTCCTAAGAAGAGTGGGTGAGAAGATCAGGTGGACAGACAGGGGGACAAATGAACAAGTCCTAAGAAGAGTGGGTGAGAAGATCAGGTGGACAGACAGGGGGACAAATGAACAAGTCCTAAGAAGAGTGGGTGAGAAGATCAGGTGGACAGACAGGGGGACAAATGAACAAGTCCTAAGAAGAGTGGGTGAGAAGATCAGGTGGACAGACAGGGGGACAAATGAACAAGTCCTAAGAAGAGTGGGTGAGAAGATCAGGTGGACAGACAGGGGGACAAATGAACAAGTCCTAAGAAGAGTGGGTGAGAAGATCAGGTGGACAGACAGGGGGACAAATGAACAAGTCCTAAGAAGAGTGGGTGAGAAGATCAGGTGGACAGACAGGGGGACAAATGAACAAGTCCTAAGAAGAGTGGGTGAGAAGATCAGGTGGACAGACAGGGGGACAAATGAACAAGTCCTAAGAAGAGTGGGTGAGAAGATCAGGTGGACAGACAGGGGGACAAATGAACAAGTCCTAAGAAGAGTGGGTGAGAAGATCAGGTGGACAGACAGGGGGACAAATGAACAAGTCCTAAGAAGAGTGGGTGAGAAGATCAGGTGGACAGACAGGGGGACAAATGAACAAGTCCTAAGAAGAGTGGGTGAGAAGATCAGGTGGACAGACAGGGGGACAAATGAACAAGTCCTAAGAAGAGTGGGTGAGAAGATCAGGTGGACAGACAGGGGGACAAATGAACAAGTCCTAAGAAGAGTGGGTGAGAAGATCAGGTGGACAGACAGGGGGACAAATGAACAAGTCCTAAGAAGAGTGGGTGAGAAGATCAGGTGGACAGACAGGGGGACAAATGAACAAGTCCTAAGAAGAGTGGGTGAGAAGATCAGGTGGACAGACAGGGGGACAAATGAACAAGTCCTAAGAAGAGTGGGTGAGAAGATCAGGTGGACAGACAGGGGGACAAATGAACAAGTCCTAAGAAGAGTGGGTGAGAAGATCAGGTGGACAGACAGGGGGACAAATGAACAAGTCCTAAGAAGAGTGGGTGAGAAGATCAGGTGGACAGACAGGGGGACAAATGAACAAGTCCTAAGAAGAGTGGGTGAGAAGAGAACCATTTTGGATGTGATTCTTCAGCGTAAAGCAAACTGAATCAAACACATCATTAGGAGGAACTGTCTTCTGCACGACATCATAGAAGGAAAGGTTGAGGGAAAGAGGAGCTTAGGAAGGAGGAGGAATCAAATATTAGATGACTTGAAGGAAATAAGAAAATTCTGGGAGCTGAAGAAGGAGGCAGAGGACAGGACATTGGCGGTCTAAGTTCACCGACAAAAGGAATAGACCTGTTGCAACACAGAACACATAATAATAATAATAATAATAATAATAATAATAATAATAATAATAATAATAATAATAATAATAAAAGCAGATAAAAAAATTCTGAAATTGATTCAATTTAGGTGATAACATCTATCGATACAAAATAAAAACTCAACAGAACTCTCCCCAAGAATGAAACAGCATTTTGGTATTCACTGAAATAGTATTTTTGGTTACATACCTAATATTGCAACAAAGTCAATTTTCATTAAAAATTGTACTTTACATTTTGTCTGATTAAAGAGTTACTGAAATTAATTCTGGTTTTGTTATTTAAAATAGTTCTAATAAGTTAATTTAACAAACACAAATATAAAAAAAAGTAGGCAATTGAAACTACTGTACATCTAGTAACGATTTAGGTCACCAGGCTGGGAAATGATTATATTTAGGATCGTCATCATAACAGTTTGGGAGCCACTGCCACAGATGGTCACTCTCGCTCGTCAGAGCGCCCGATGTTAATTTTAACTTGTGACCAAAATATAGAAATATATCACACTTTTGACAACCTAAATTAATTTAGACAGGTGTCCACAATTTTGAATAACAATATTTGGTGGTTTGTGTGGGACGGTTGGTAGCCCTGATGGGGAGCTACTGCTGTCTCAAGGTGGCAGCCCTGACTACACACTGACTGTCTGGGACTGGCGCAAGACTGCCATTCTCGTGAGAGGTCGCTCCCACAACCAGGACGTCATCAACGCTCGTTTCTCCGGCTTCGTACCTGGTCACCTCATCACCGCTGGTGAGTTCCTTTGGTTATACTATGGAGTTGACTATAAGGCAGGGCCATGGTGTAATAGATCAAGGTAGAATTGCTACCTTCCAGGGTAACTGTAATGTATGTTTCATTTTATACTCTAAAAAGTAGCAGCAGTCTTACCTATACAGGCTGAACTCTGTCTATATCTTATAAACTTCAACATAATGTAATCTGACAGTGTAAACAGGGTGTACTAACCTGAAGTTGGTACACATGTTTCATTTATACTGCAAGTTAACAATCTTACCTTGACAGATTATACTATTTCCCTATATTATAGGCAACACCACAGTGGAACAAAGAAATGAAAGCTTTGTACCTTCCAGGGTGAACGGAGTGTACCAATGATAACATTATAATGCTTGAAACAGTTTTAAAAAAATAAACCACGGCGTGAGTCCGCAAGTGAGCTATATCTGACCGAGCGGCAGCCGCCGTTTGCGATGATAGTGCCCACAGTTGCGGATAGAGGGTGTCATGTGATCTGCACAACAAAACCTTCGGCCAGTTAATCTCAGTTTTCTAGACCGGAGCCGCTACTTCTATGTTCAAGTAGCTCCTCATTTGTCCGCTCGAGGCTGAGTTTGACCTCGTTCTGGACCCATTTCTTAACATAAAGATTCTGCAAGTGCCAGGGATCGAGCCCAGGACCTCTGGATCTGTAGCCAGGAACTCTGACCACAATACCACAGAGGCAGCCCTCAAACAATTATAGTTGATCACAATAGAAATACTATGTTTCTTGTGGCGAACTGTAACTGTTTCACTTGTTCTCAGGCGCGGGTCACATCAAGTTCTGGAAAATGACTGAAACGTTCACTGGTCTGAAACTGCAAGGTTTCCCCGGTAGATTTAGCAAGACCGAGGTCTGCGACATCATCGGTTTCCTGGCTATGGCTGACGAGAAGGTAACCAGAGAAACAAGGCCCTAGCCAGCCAATGATTTCAGGGGGGGTTTGGTGGGCCCACCCCCCAGTTGACGGAGGCTAGAAAAAATTCTAAATAAAAAACTGTTCTAGAAGCTATCTGAAGTGTTTTTTATGGCAACACTACCCCCTAACTATCGGAGCCTAGGACAAATTCTAATTATTAAACGGCTCTAGAAGCTCTTTAAAGTGTTTTTTATGGTAACATAACCATTAACTGCCGAAGGCTAGAAAAAATTCTAAATAATAAACACCTCTGGAAGCTCTCTGAAATGCTTTTTATGGTAACACAGCCCCCTAATTTGTACTTGTACCTTAATTTTGATATTGTTTGAACCATAAATAAAGCCATATATATTTTGTTCATAAAATTTCGGGGGAGGGGGGGGTTTGAACCCCGAACCCCCCCCTTCCCCCCCCAACTACGGCCTTGCAGAGAAAGTTACTCACCTAGAAACACTCTTATCGCCAGGACTGTGGAGTGGGACAGTAGAAAAATAGAGGAGTCGAAGTTGAAGGCTTGGCTCCACAACTCTCTATATCACTTTATCTGATAATTTGACATATGTACCGGTAGATAAAAGATGATAAATAAGAACCAAATATTATAAATAATTCCCATTTAATATTTATATCCGTAAGAAACAATCATATTCAAGAGATTTAATATAGTTTTACAGATCTGAGCAAAGCATATTTTCACAACCATCTCAAGTCCAAACTATGACAGTTTGGCTGTTTCTAGAAAGTTTGTATATTTTCTGAAAATGCTAAAACCACCATTTTGATATTCTTTGTATTACTTAAATAACATACCCTAAACAACACAAACTAATGAAGCTCAAAGTGGTGGCAGGATTTTCCCCTCCTTTGTAATATCTATACATATGTTTTTTCTTGTGTCAACTCTCTTTGACTTTAATTAGCTTCCACAACACCTTCTTGTGCAACCAAAGCTTAAAGTGACGCCTTTTCTTTTTTTAAATTCCGAACTGTAGTTTGACTTGTTGCCCCTAGGTGGTGTCTGGGAGTCAGTGGGGCAACATGCTACTCTGGGAGGAAGGGCTAATTAAGGTGGAGGTGTGTCGGCGGGGCAGACAACCCTGCCATAACGCTCCCATCACTCAGATAATGTTCAACGGCGGGGAATTGACCACAATAGGTACCTCATTCACATAACTAGTCCACAACGAGGCCATAAACAAGCAGTGCAGGATTTAAGGGAGGGTGATCACCCCGGGCTCCCATATTTTATGCCACTCTGGGGCCACCCACATATGTAAATCCGCCACTGTAAACAAGCATGCCTTACATTTGAGGGACTGATTTAAATCCCACATAGAAAGGTAAATTAAGGACAGGCGAGCTATATGTGGCTCACATTATTATCAGAAATTCAGAAAATAATAATCTAAACATCCAATAAATTAAACATATTTTAAGTTTGTAAATAAAATATTCTTATCATTGCGTCTTACTACCTGTTCAGGCTATACACATACATTATGATAATTATGATAATTACTCTATTGGGGTAAGTATGAGGAAAGAAGCATTTTAAGGGTAATTTAACCACATTTGTGTCGAAGGCGAGTGGGAAACGATTTTAGGGAAAACCACCCACAGTAGACCCAACCGGGATTCGAACCCCGATCTCTCCGTCATCAGCAGGTCAGTGTAACGCGAGAGTGACGCCTTAGACCGTTCGGCCACTGAAGCAGGTTTGTAGCTATATTATTTGTTTTAAATAATAAGATATGTTTCCATTTCGTAGATATACAAAGCTTAAAATTATCATCAAAGCACTAATCGGTTTTAGCAAGTCTATATTAAATAAAGAAGCCATGCCATTTTACACCATAAACCACTAATCTATGTTGACAGGCTTGGATGGAATGGTTAAACTGTGGTATTTCGAAACAATTAACCAGGCCGACCCACCGGAAGACGATCGCTTCATCGAGCTAGAGCCTATGTTTGAGTTTGAGATTGGCAGCCCTCAAGATCAAGTCGCTATAATGTCCATGGTGAAGATGGTTAACAGAATCGGAAACTTCTTCTGGTATGTCCAGGTATGAAGATATTCGTCTCCATGCAAAATGCATCAGCGTTAGGCAATTTTCGAAGACGTGGCTATATGAATATATAACTCACAACAAATTGCGCAAGACGATAAAACTGAACAAATTAAATATTTATTAGGCCAGGTGCACACAAGATGACTTAAACCGTTTCTAAACATGATAAAACAAAACATTTATGTGTCATTGTGTTTCGTCGTGTGTCATTCCACTTTGAATACATGCTTTCAAACGAGTCGCTGCACACTTGCCGACATGAGGCGGAACAAAAACAGTGACACACAACGACACATGTCGAAACAAATCAGCTGTCTCCCCTGCTCCCATGTTTCATCCAGTTTGTTTCACTGGTTTTTGTGAAAAATATGCCACTGTGCGCGGACACAGAACCGGGCACTATCTCCAGACGGCGCTGGAAGTCTCCTTCAAAATGTTGGACTGCGGTGATCATTCTTGTTTTGGTTGTGCTTTGTTACTTCCCAAACTTACTCGAGTGGAGTTAGAATATTTGTCAGGAAACTCTTGAGTTCCTGAATGTACTTTCTCAAGGGAACCTTTCCCAGTTCTTTTTTCCATTGATTGGGTGAACCCAGTACCTTTTACCGATTCCTCCTATTCAACCAACCAATCCTAGGTGATTATAGCTAACAGTTCATCAGTATCGATATCACCAACACTACACGCCACCATCCAAGCAGAGACTAAACAAATAAAAATCATTTCATTATGTTTTTGCTTAGTTATGTTTAATTTTCCCAAAGTCCAACCCGTTGTCCATGTCGTGGGAGACGGGTAACGGCATGAAATAGGAGATTGCGTGTGGGGGGTAAAGTACAGTGGAGACTATGTGTGCTCCGAGACCAATACGGTAGCTGTGAAGCCCTTACACGAACCCTGAAAAGTGGCGGTTAAAGCTATGATGGGCCTAGCAGGCCAGTAGCAGATAGTGAAAATGCTTTCGACAAAAGGACAAGCTTCGGAAAGGATAGAACCAAAAGAGGATGGAACAGGAGAAGATTCCAAGGAGGATGCTCGAAATGGAGGTGGCACTCAGGAGGGCAAGAGAAAGACACAGAGATAGGTGGATAAAGGGAGTGCGGAGAGGAGTGGATTGGGCTGGCGTGGAGGGAGAAAGGTGGTGGGAGAACAGAAGTAAATGGAGAGGCTTATGTTCAAAAGAAACCCTGCCAGCGGCAGGAAACTGTCCATGATGATGATGATGATGATGATGATGATGATGATGATGATGATGATGATGATGGAACAAATATTTGAAACATTTTTTGTCATGGTTTCAAGATGTTTTGTTTCATCATGTTTAGAAATGTTTTATGTCATCATATGTGCGCCCAGCCTTACCATTACCAGAATTTAGGTTGCCCTATGACTCTCTGGTGTCACTGGTCTGTCTGCGCTTGATGTCAAGGGTTTCGTGTACATTATTGCATATTCTGGTCAAGTGTTTGCCAGAATGGTAGTGGCAGTTTGTGGTTGTTAAATCTAATTGCCTATCGTAGTCTGTACTTGTTGTCAGGATGGTAACGGTGGGCTCTGGTTGGTGGACCTGAATGTGAACCACGCAAACAAGGCGCCGGAGAGACTTCTGGCGTGTCACTCGGGACCCGTCGTGGATATCGCCCCCTCCCCCCATGGGGTCCATCTAGCCAGCTTGGGGCAAGATGGAAGGCTGTTCCTCCACGATTACTCTCACAAGATAACGGTGGCCTCTAGAAAGTTCCCGACGTGCGGTTCCCGCCTGGTGTGGTTGGAACACAAATCTGCCAACATACTAGTAGCGGGGTTCTCTGATGGTGTGCTGAGAGTGTTGGTAGCACTTTTTAAAGGACCTTTAGACACCAATCAGGAGTGCATCGTGGTCACCCAAGTCACCAGACCTCACAATGTGGTACATATAACACCATTATTTTTAGCACCACATTTTACTACCTCTTCAGATTATATGCTTCTTTACAAATCAATCTAATGGTTTTAGGGATTAAGAGGGTTTAATTTATAGAAAGTGTACCCGCATTTGCGTGGGTGCAGAGTGGAAAACCATTTTGGGAAAAGCACCCTCAGTACACTTGATCGAGATTCAAATCTCGATCTCCTCGTCATCGGCAGTCTGGTCTACTGTGAGAGTAACAGTGTTTGCTGTTACATACTTCTCAAGATGTTCATATTATGGGATAGTAATCATGAATATATTTTAAATTAAATGCATCGGCGTTTGTCTGGAAAGAAGGATTGGAAACCTTGTTGAATAAACTAAGTGTCAATACATGTGTTTGGTATTGAAGACCAGCCTAAACCAGTGTAAAGTAAACCAGTTTGCCTGTAGTTTGGTTACACACTGAATGATTTCGTTACACAGAAGTTGGTTACACTCCTGTGTCCCTTATTTTAGGCTATAACAGCATTGAGTCTAGCCCCCGGTGGGGCCCTACTAGTAAGTGGGAGTGAAGACAGAACATTATTCCTGTACCAGATACTAACATCAAGCCAGGGGGTAGAGCTGTGTCCTGTGGGGTACCTCCACGTCCCTAGTCCTGCAGTAAGCATCCACTGGAGGATAAACCAGGTTAGTATACGATTCATATATTAAGGGAGTGCTACTATGCACGGTAAAGTACATATCTCAGGTCCTGTTACACCAGTGGTTGCCAACCTTTTTCAGCCGACGGCCCCCTCGGTAGATTATTAACCGCCCCGACCCTATTTTTTGGGGGGATGGTTGTAGGGAAAAAGCCTCTAATTTTTGTTTGTTTTCCAGCCAATTGTTTATTTTATACGAAAATCAATACTGACTGACTGACAACATAATGGTATGAATAAAAACTAAAAACTGAAAATTATTGCAATAGTTGACCCCGTTTGGTTTTCATAACTTCTTGAATATTAGGTTTGATGTTTGACAAAGCACACAGAAAATCCCTTCAAGTCGACAACGATGTTTAGTTTTTATGAAAATCAGAGTTTAAAATTCGGCGGCCGCAATAGTCGTTGAGGAGGATGAAGAGAATAATTGAGGGGGCGGGCTTGAAAATAAACACGTACATGCACATGAGCGTCTTACTTTTGGTTTGTCACCTAATTTATTACAACAAGTAGGCAGTGTTTTCAAAACTGGATGAAAAAATTATCTTAATTACTTTGGAAAAGGCAGTGAAACTAAAAAATCTCTTCTTGGCTGATATTTACGTTATTCCCTGTGTGTTACACCCCCCCCCTCCTGCCCCCACCCCGCAGGTCGGGAACCACCGCGGTGCACAGATCCACTGATGAACAAATCAGGTACCCACTTCGGTGGACACATGGTCTAAGGTGCTTACTCTCGCAGTAAACTGGACTGCCGATGACGGGGAGATCAAGGTTTGAATCTCGGTTGGGGGTGTACTGAGGGTGGTTTTCCAAATATGGTTTTCCACTCTCCCTCCACGCAAGTACACTTCCTCTAAATATAACCTTCCAAATCCCTAAAACTATTTGCGTAATTAGTATACAGGCGTATAACCCGAACAGGCAGTAAGACGCGGTGTTAAAAGGTCAATACAGCTAATAGTCACTATTCCAACCTGAGCAAGTTCTGTGTAACTGATGTAGTTGATGTTTCACCAGACAGTGACGATGCTGGTGAGCTGTAGAAGCGGTCGTTTGGTGGAGATAGCGCTCACCGATACATCTCCATCCGCCGACCCTGCAACTTACCTGCTGGGTGGGGTAACCAAAGTACACCATCAACTACACGGCACGGGGCGGAATCCCGGGACTCATTACAGTGACATGACAGGTGAGAACTAGAGTAGGGAGGACCAGAACACCGCGCCGCTACAACGTAAAGTTTCCTGTCGGGACATTGGCCGGAGAAGGACGTCTGATCTGTTGGTCAGAGGTTAGAGATTGGTCACTCTCACAAAGTGGTTAGAGGGAACGAGGCGGAGGAGAGTTGAAGATGAGTTGAATCACTATCTTCTTTGCTCCAAAGCTTCTCTCATTCTGTTTCACTCATCCTCGTTCTTGAATACGTGCCAAAGGATTCACATCCCATTATTACTACACGGGTATAGCGATGACTAGTCAACCGCTTGTCCAATATTTACCGCTGTTCAGTCGCAAGCTGATGCAGCATTTTGTACCTAGTCTCCTGATGTAACTTGTTGTTTCATTCCTGATTAGTCGGAATCTTCTTTCATAGTATTATAGTTGTTTGGTCCACGGCAGTCAGTCTTTTGAATGGTAGAGTCACTAAGATCTCCTTCTCTTCGGGGTGGTTACACATGGTGAGTGCGAAGAACACAAAAGTTTATACAAAAAAATAATAATTCTGTAGCAACAATTTAAGAAGAATTTGTTTAGTTATTATAACTGTAGCTGTTAAATAATAATGGTTTACTGAAGATTGATGTAAAAAATACAAATGTTTTAAAGATGGACCAAAGTGGTAGGTTCTCTTCTCTTTACACCCCTGTCCCATTGTACGTGGCCTCGCCGTTCGGACGGTGAGCCATTTTAGAGCCCCGATGATAACCTGGAAAATTAGTAGTGCATGGGCTAGAACATGGGCGCCTCCACTCGTACCCACGAGTAGTGGGGAGTTACTTTCCCACACGCAGTGGGCGTAATTCCATTCTCCTACATACGAAAAAGAGTGGAGACAGTAAGGTCGCTTCTGTGAGTGGAAGTAAATAGCTTTGGTTACCGCCCTGGATAGGTGGAAGGCACAAAGTCCTCCTGTGTTGGTCCAATCAGTGAGTGACTGGAAGGGGAGGAGGAGTTAATTTTCGGCTCCCTGGGTATCTGGCCTGATCCGGATCATTCCACCCTTCGGGGTGTGGGGGTTGGGGCTTTTTAGGTACGACCTAGAAACTGCCCCGAGCCACGATGTCCAGGGGTGCTTGGCGCCGCTTATGTGCCGAGCCCATAGCACGATAATAGATACGTGTACGTGGGATCTCCGAACTTTACAGAAAAAACAAAAATATGTCCAGCGAGCACTGTGTCTTTACCAAGAGTTTTGGCGGTAAAAGCGCGTCCTCACACTTATAGCTTTGATGGCCTTCTGAGCATCCTACAATTACAACTAACCCCACATTTTATCATATAGTTAAAACATTTAAGTTGTGTTATTTATAGACTAGGTTAGGCCTAGAATAGATAATAATAATTGGAGACATGAAAGCAATGATGATCATTCACCATAGGTTTTACTTTATAAATTAAAAGTACTATAGACTTTATTTTATAAATTAAAGTACAAATGAAATTATAAGATTTTATAACCGTACTGTTAGTGAAAATATATTAATAACTGATAAACTGGGGGGAGGCAGATTGTTAAAAATGAAATATACACTTGTCTAAATATTTTGTTATTAGAAATGATGGCACTTGCAAGACTTTTACAACAAATGAAATTAGGTATTTAAGAATAAATTAACCTAAATAAATATTTGAAAATAAATATATTAGAAATGGTTGAGAGAAAAGAGGCGAAAATTACTAACTACTTAACAGTACAGTGTATTGATGATTCAGCAGATGTCCATGCGGAGAATCAAGTGGGAGCCCAACGACCAAGTACGTCGGCAGCAGATAGTCCTATTGAGGGCCAGGTTGAAGCGCATCCATCCAGCCTATGTACTGGGAACAAGGGCCCCATCTTGTTTGCAGTGTATGGGGACCCCGACACTGTGCTAGTATCCATGGGGGGTGTGGATGCGGGCTACTTGTACCACTACCAACCCTCCAACATGGAACTAGCAGTTGCGAGCACTGTCTCACCAGGAACAGCGATACATTGCCACGCTTACAAGTGAGTGCCAGTCACTATTTCAAGCCCCGCCTAGGCACAGTCCTGAAATATAGCAGTCTTAATTTGACAGATTACATTATGCCCCTATCTTATAATTGGCACTATAGTGGTAAGCTTTTTACCTTTTGGGATAAACAGGCAGATATTTAACCATATTCTGAGGTTGGGACACTATGTAGGTGATGTAACTCTATCCCGATGAAATGCGATGGAAATGATTGTGATTATATAGTGCCAGTTGAAGTTTTGGACCTAACTTAATCCCAATCAACCTGACCGTGGCAACCATATAAACAATTCCCCATTGGGAAAAATACCTACGGTACTTGGAATTGAACCTGCGACCTCTAGATTAGTAGCCAGGAATGCTGACAATTATGTAACTATAGAGTAGAGATGTTTCATAATAAATTGTCTCACCCTCACACGCATGAAACTCTTTGAGCGTGGAAAATTTACATTTTGTTTTCATTGAAAGTCTATTATGATAAATCTGTGAATACAAGTAAGCTAAAGATGTCAAAACAATATTTACAAGACTGGGCATAATTTGTCGAAGATTTAAATCAATCCATTGCCAAATCTCAATTTAGGTCATAGTATTAATTTCTAAAACCCCAAGCTTGTTCCTACTTAAACAAATCTTATTTTTACATCCCCCTATTCTCATCCTTGGTGTTGTTAATATTCTGACTGTTACCACACAAAATAATCATAAATTTAATGTAATAATAGATACCACATTATGGTAAAGATACTAAAGTTATTTTATGTCGCTATATAACATACAACAGAGTTATTTAGTTATTCAAATATCAGCAATCAACATAAACTAATTGTTTTATTTAATCTAGTGAAAGGACAAGACATGATAAGCATTTGTCAGTGGTACCAAGAGTAACACAACATTTTTTAAAAGTTTAATTAAGTTTAAATTTGGATTCTAGATTCAAAAGAAAATTTAAGATTCGGATTCGAGAAAAATCTGATTCGACCCAGCCCTGATCTTATTTTAAAAATATTTCATACAAAATACTGCTTCCTATTGACCGGATAGAGAAAATGGGGTTTTAATCCTACCAGTGAAAACAAAAGTTTTAAATAATCTAATTTAAAAATGAAATCAGAAAAGTGTTTCCCTCACACCATTGACATAATATAACAATCTTATACTCTCTTTCTTAATACAAGATAATGTTGGCTATTAAACATTTAACAGAACACAATAACCCGCTTCGGTGGCCGCGTGATCTAACGCGCTACTCTCGCAGTAGACTAGGCTGCCGATGACGGGGAGATCGAGGTTCGAATCTCAGACGGTTGTACTGTGGTTGATTTTTGCAAAATGGTTTAACACTCTGCCTCCATAAAAATGCAGGTACACTTCATCTAAATATAGCCTTCCTAATCCCTGAAACCATTAGTGTAATTTAATACATAGGCATATAACCCGAACGGGTATTAAGACGCGGCGTAAAACACAACAACCCCTAGTTACAAGCTTTCTGGCCTTGGCGAAATTGACCATTTTGGTTTAATACTATTGGTTCATACCCCTTGAGTGAAATACAGGTACATATATTTCAGCCGGAACAGGAAGTACCTTGTCCTGGGACTGGAGGACGGGACAATAAGAGTGACCAAGGTGAACTGTGACAACTACCGAAGTCTCTCCATGCACGAGAGTGCAGTCCACGCGCTGTGTTTCAGTTACGATGACAGGCACTTATTCAGCTGCGGCAAGGATGGGAGTGTATTCTGTTACCTCTTCAACCCTCCTGAAGAGGATCGCCCGGGGATATTGGAGACAACAGTTGACAAGGAAGAGGATCGCCCGGGGATATTGGAGACAACAGTTGA
>CABFWB010001853.1:111599-136116 GCA_902151455.1 Timema bartmani | reverse complement strand
CTGAAATTTATCTTGGAAAATAATCTAGATGATGTTTTTAGTGAAATTACGAAACTGATAAAAATCCTCTTGACAATTCCTATGACTACATCAGAAGCAGAGCGCTGCTTTTCAACAATGTAAAGAATAAAAACATTTTTAAAAAGCACTATGAATTCGGAAAGACTAAATGCGCTTGCAGTACTTTCAATGAAGAAAAATTTCCTTAATTGTCATCCAGAGATCAAGGAGAAAATTATTGAACTTTTTGCGCAAATTAAAACAAGACGAATAGCTTTCATTTTTAAATTAATAGATCAAGCTTGAACTGTACCAATTTAAGTTAAAGTAAGTAAAAAAATTTGCTTTTTTTTTTGTTAAGATTTTATCAAGTTCCTGAATAAATTTTCTTTTTATAGATTTGTTTTCCTTTTACACAATTTTAAAACAAAGGCTAAAAATTTTCTGGAGCAGCACCCCCACTAATTTTAGCTACGAGCTGCCACTGCTACACACACATACCTGCAAACACAAAGAGACACATACATACCAATAAAATAAAATACACATCCTATATTATTTATATAATTAATTATTGGTGCTGTAGGGTGAGAGCTGCTACAATCTATAATACGTTTTCTTCCCTAACACCCCTTGAGTATTCACCATGAGGTAATCTTATTCTCCCTGACCAAACCAGGCAACATGAAACCCTGTGGCCAGCTAGTCGCAACTCCTCCAAGCACTTCAACTTGCCATGTCACCATTGAAACTCAAGTGAAGTGTGAACTGCAAGCCGAATGTTTCAGAACATCTACAAGCCTTACCGAGAGGTTTGTGGGGATCTTTGGTGTATAGTGAGCAAGGATGTCCGCAACAAAAGGTGGACTTGTGTGCTAGTGTTTTGTACAACGGAAGAATTGCCTAACATCTCCCTTGTGCTGTGATTTGATCAGGCCTTTTCTCCCTCTGGGAGACTTTTGTGTATATAGTGGTAATTGGTCTATAAGCATCACTCTTGGCGGCACTTAGGAACTTGTTAAATGACAGAATCTTCAACTTTTCTCAAAATGTAATCAAACTTCAACTTTCGGCATACACCCTTTTTTTTTCTAAATTAATTTTTCGGCGGCTTTTCCAGCCAGAAACCTTGAATTCTAAACCTTATTGGAATATTTAATTATTGAGCTCTGAAATATTTAATGTAACTTTAAATCCCAAACTTTGACTTGAATTCTTTTACTAAAAATGTAAACGTAAACTTTTATTTTAATTATAAATTCCTTATTGTCTTTCAGATCTTTCCAGTATTTTTATATTTGTCTTTATTAATCCTAATTGAGAGTTACATTAACTTAATTATGTCGTCTCAACATTGTAAAATGTTATTGTTTTGAGGAAGATGATATTATCTGTGGAGATGTTTCTTACCCCCTTTTGATTAAAGCTTTCTTTTATTTTGAGCTTGTAAAGTTTTATATAGCACCGTGACTTACTCGTTTGTGCTAATGTGCTAATTACACTAATGGGTTAAGAATGAGGAAGGTTGAATTTATAAGAAGTGTACCCAATTTTGCATGGAGACAGAGTGGAAAACCATTTCGGGAAAACCACCCTCAGTACACCTGAGCAGGATCAAATTATCTCTGTCATCAGCAGTCTAGTCTATTGCGAGAGTGACGCCTTAGACCAAACTTCCACTGAAGTGGGTGCTTGTAAAATTGTTCCCCCTATATTTATACCAGTTGTGATCTTGTTACAAAATTAATTTAACACTATAATTTAATTGCAGGTTTGGACCCCATTATATCTTTATTTATTTGTATTGTTTTATGGTCCTCTGTAGTGGTTCCTTCTGACACACTCTCTAATCACCTCTCCCCGTCATATATGTCTTTTTGGCAAATTTAAATTAACTACTTAAAATAATTTTTCTTCATTTCCTCTGTCTAATAATGATAGTCCTTTTTTACTCCCTTGTATCATGCTACCTACTCAAGGTTATTGAGCAGGTGACAGTTCCTATGTCAGGCTTCCCATATTTAATGAGTTAGAGCTCTAGACAGGCTAAAAAGTAGTCTTCTATAGCCATCATTTTTTGTTCAAGATGTCTGTTATGTCTAATTTATTTATATCTAGGTGAACAGGACCTACCTCTAGCCATGCTGCCCCAGTCCAGTCTGTGCTTTACTCTCTTCTGCTGAAGAAGGGGACTGATGTACCCCGAAAATTACATGCGTTTGATTGTGTAGTAATTGTTAACTTTGAGGCCTATAGTTTTATGGTAAGTGTGTAAGCCTTGCCCTTCTATCCTCCTTTCAATGTTTTATCCAACATTTACTTTGTATCCTTCTTAAGAGTCTATGTTCTTTCTACACTCGATTTCACATAGTACATACATTAAATAACCTTAAAATTGTCCCGAAATCCTTCAACACCTCTTTCACTGTCAGGACACATTATTGACTTTCGTCTAAGTCATCTTCAATTACTTTTGTTTCCTTGCTGGAACCACCTTTCACAGTCTCAATGGTGGCTTCATCTGTTGAGATTTAATTCAATATAACGTTAGTTTATCTCGCTTCGGTGGCCAAATGATCTAAGGCATCCCTCTTGCAATAGACTGGACTGCTGAAGACTTGGAGATTGGGGTTAGAATCCTTGTCATTCCTGTATTGAGGGTGGTTTTTCCTTAATGATTTTCCACTCTAACTCCATGAAAAGATGGGTACATTTCCTCTGTATACAACCTTTCTCATCCCTAACACAAGATCGTAATTAGTACACAAGCGTACAGCCCAAACGGGTAGTAAAGAGCGGTTCTAAAAACATGCAAAAACACTTCATAGTCCATATCGATAAGGCCTTTAATTTTTAAAGAATATTTATTGACGAATTGTAGCAGTTTTTTAAGTGACAGTTTATCCTCTGCATAAAAAGTCACAGATCCAGAAGCAGTTCTGAATAGTGGCCATTGCCACACTCCTCCATGCATTGTCAGCAAAAGGCATAGAGTAAATAAATCTGTCTTTACTTGCTGCAACCACAACAAGCCCTTAGGGTGGGGAGCAGTGGCTGTCTGTACTCAGACTTTCGTCCCCTTCCCATTCCTCAATTTAAGTTGTTTTATGTGCTACCAAGATAAGAACTCTGGTAAAGAATCAGTTTCTTCTAGTCCAAAGTTCAAACACCAATAAAGGTTTGTTTTCAAAGTGTTAGAATGTCAGAATGACATTTTTCCTTGGATATTTTATTTTTTAGGTTCACTAAAACCAAAGATGATGTTTCATAATAAACAAAATTTATAACATGTATTGATATGTATGTGGATCGAAACAAATTACACAATTTTATTTATATTTATGTGTGAGTGTTGCAACTCCAAAATGGTGATAGTTTAAAATATATCATGACACTAACTTTATCTACTAATAAGTGGGGTTACTGGAATACACAATCAAAATAAATAAACCCTTGCTTTAACAACTCCTGAAGGATTTAATATGTAATAATACAATTGCAACAGAAATTAATAAAACAAAAAAAATCTTAGTTACTTAAATATATTTTACCAACATTTTGATCTTTAAATTTTATTCAGGGATATTTCTGAATTACACTCATAGCTTAATCACCTTATGTTTAAATAGGCTTATAAACATTATTAAGTACTGAAGTTACAAAGATAACATTTGCTTACTATCTTGGTAGGCTTTGAATTTGGCTACATTTAATTTTAAAGGTGGTCATACAGTATACAAATAGCGCCACTTGACTGATAATAACTTTTAATTTTTGGCAGTAAAGAACCTAAGTTTAGCTAGTAGAAGGCTTGTTTACAGATTTAAAAATCGAATTTGACTTCTGGTAGGGCCAAAAATTGATCATTGTTAATTTGGCTGGGTTACTACTCACTATGATCCACTGTTTCAATATCCGATTTTGTTGAGGTTAGATTATGACTCCAGCTTAAGAAGTTTATTACTGGTTTCAATATTTGAGCTTTAACTTCATGTTCCACTAAATTGAAGAAAGTGTAGAGGTTAATGAATAAACCTCAAGTTAAATAGATAACCACATGGCCACCACTTTTTCAGCTGTTTGTTCAAAACATTCCAGAGTGTGTTGTTGGACTTATTCGAGATAAAAAACGTTAAATGATTCTAAATGATTCAGATGCTGAATACATTTATGATATGGAGTATTTTAACAGGCTTTAAAGACCTACATTTCAACCACAAAATAATCTCAAAAAATTTGATGAGCTAGATTTGTTTAAACGTTTCAGATTGACGACAACTACTGCCATAGAATTGTTAGGGATTATTTAAGATAGATTAGTAAGACCAACAAAAAGATGAGAGCCTCGCTATTGTCAATTTATAAAACAAATGAATGAAAAAGGTATACATGTTGGGTGGTCGTTAGAAACCTACCTTACTAAACATGAATGCAAGATACTTTGGTGATTGAATAGTTTGTATATAAGAATAAGTATAATTTGTCGGCCATTCATACCAATTGAAAATTAAACAATAATTTATTTTTATAAATATTGCACAATTATTTGTAAAAACAACTCTTACTTAATTTTTAATTACTTTTTCGAGCACTTAATAGAGGCCTAGGTATAGTTGTATTAAATAGGCCTAGTACTGTAATTAAAGTTTCATTTGAAACTTGAACCCAGTTGCTGGAAAAAAAATATTAATACATTGCTGTGGTAGCTTAGTGCTTATTTAAAAATGATAAGGTGATGGTTCCAATGGATCAACCACTAACAAATGTATTTAAAATTAAATAAAGTAATGATTGAAAAAGATTAAAGACTCACAAATGTATTAAAAAATAAATAAGGTAATGATCAAATTAATGTTTTTCCGCATTCAAATGTATATATTGCCAGCAAAAAAAGTTTTCACCTGGGAAAATATTGTTAAAATATTCTACCAACCTCTGCATTCAACACATTAACTTCAACTAACCTCCACATAAAATGCCGTCTAAACAGTAAACTATGTTAACCTGAAGTTTAACTCAAGGATATATTAAAACTCAACTTATTTAATCAGTACCCTAACCTGATATTGAAACATCGGCCCCAAGTGATAAATTATCAATCAGTTGGGAGTGAAATAAAATTAATTAGGTTAAGTTGCTAGTGCCAGCAAATTTGTATTACAACAAACATACAAACAAACAAAAAACAAACATTGTATCCTCTGCACAAAGTGTGACCTGAACTAAGAGTCATGTGTTCCCTACAATAGTTCATGGTGCTACACAAGCAATTAGAGAAGGTTAGTTCTATGGAAATTTAGGAAAATATAAACATAAAAATATTCCGGAAAATTTGATTAAAGAATATTTTTAGCCTTAATTTACATTATCTAATCATAAAAGCAGCTTCACATTGTTGTTTAATGGTGATATTTAAAAAGACAGTAATAATTAAAACCATGTTTTACACACAATTCTTGGTTATTTAACCCTTAATATTTGTTTTACTGATAACTGATGCACAAATTTAAAAGAATACAATTTTTTAAATGATTGTTTTTACAGGCGCCTAAATAATACACGGGGTTATTAGAAATGTAACAACACTATAGTTAGATTTGAATATCTCATATCACATTTGCTTTCACACCACATTTATTACTTTATGGACTATAATAGGGAACAGAACCAGTCTCTCAAGGGTAGTCAATAATTATTTGAAGCACATTTCAACATACCTGAACAGTTCAGTAAACACCTATAACTCAAGTCTTACCTAAGCAACACAACAAAACAATTAAAAATATCATCGATTTAAGTGATGAGTTTGGTGTATGTATAAATAATACTAGAATATTTTGATAAAATTATACCAATACATTTTATCTGACAAATATATTATATTTTAGAAACTAAAAATAATGAAACAAAGAATTTTATACATGTTCAAATAACCACTTTCCTTAATGTTATAATTGATAAAATAAATCTATTAATGGATGAATTTAAGACTATGTTGCCATATTATATGGAAAAAAAGTTGTGCACATCTTTGTGATGGGTAAGCTAGTAAAACAATCTTATCACTTAAGCAATAAATCAATTTTTTTTTTAGTAAAATGAAATTATGATGTCATATAAATACTATAAAAATCCTAAGACTTAAATTTGGTACACAAAGAAAAATATCTCCTTAAAATACTTTAACAATACTACCATTAAACTCTTTACATAAGCATACTTTAAGTAGAAATGATAAAAACTCTTGTTAAAAATAAATAGGTAAAATGTTCACAGCCATCTCAACATGAAGTGTTTTTGTTGAACAATGGGGTTAAAATATATAATGTAACTAGAGGCATTAATTAAAATAGTCAGTAATAACTTGAAAAATTTCTAATTAAATTTGTATTTAATAATAATTTACATAACATTCCTACATTGATGTATATACTATCGCAAATACCAAAAATATAGCTTTTGTCCAAACTAGCCCTCCTTCCCATTTCCCAATTATTAACGTACACTGAAGGTTCATAATGATTGGTTTAAGATTAGATAGATAATGTTAATATTACCAAGGGACTACTAGCAAATGATGAATTACATCACTGCTCATACAATTAGTGGTTTAAATGAACTGAATTTAACAATTCATGTTGATTAAATATATAAATCACTATGCATAAAAATTTTGAGGTTTTTTTTTCTAATATTTTTAAGATACCTGCTATATTAAATGAAAATCTTCCAAATTTGAAATTATTCTAGGCTTGTTCACCAATCGTCTGTAGTAGTCTAGTTTTAATAAAAAAAACCTAATCTGGCAGATAAAAAAGTTACTACTAAATCTTTATATGTCAAGTCCTGTGATCTGCAGCCATCACTTTTGATATATTTATATTATCAATACCCATAAAATAACACTAATAATATAATAAATTGTTACCGTTGTTGATCACAAATCAAAAACATGAGTCTGAAGAGAGGATTAAAACTTAAAATATTTTGAGTTATTGAGGTGAGCTATTCAGGATTCTTTACAAATTCTAGGCAACTTTTCATATTCCAATGCAACAACTCTGTGGTTTTATGAGAAAGTTGCTAGCACAAAAATGGTAATATCACAATACAACACAGCTACACTACAAAATGTTCAAGTATGCTACCATCCCACAATTTATAAATCCACATAGGAAATCCTGAGGAAGGGTAGGGCAAGCCATCAATTCCAAGTGGGAGCTCAGTTGTATACAAATGCTGATTGAATACAGGAGTATTGTTATTTTAAATACAAGCTTATGAAAGATAGTCTCGCTTTTTATGTAGCATACTGCAGACATAACTATCATTTTGGGGAGTGCTTTCATCAAGAGTACACAATCTTGAATATAAGTATAGAAACTCATACAACGAAATTACAGACACAAGGTGGCATGTTATTCAAAAGACTCTTAAGTATACCAAGATCTAAAGAAGATAAGTTCATAATTTGGTTTAGTTCAGCAGAAAAACTTTTAAAAGCACGAATAAAATTCTTTAAGATGCTAGAAGGTCTAGTCACTCAATTATTGTTCCAGGCTGAATGATTGAACTACAAACAATTTACTTACTCTTACTTATTCATTTAATATCTTAAGTTTGAATTTTATGGTTAAGGTCAGAAAAAATGTAATCCACACTTAATCAAGCGGCCTTTCTTAATCCATAGCTTTACTACATTTCAATTTTTTTTTTTTATCAAACTTAAGTTTAAAAGTTTGAAATTTAAACCTTTTGATTATGATTTTCATTTTAGATAATCTAAAATAATTTGGTAAATATGTATAATGCAACAAACAAAAATTCAATTGTTTACCAAAAATGTATACAGACACAGTAACTATCTTGATGAAAAAGGCATATGCATAAAGACTATTAGATCCAATAAAAAATATTTTTCTCAAAATAAATCTGCTCTGATAGTTTATTAACAATAGGAAATAAAGCCAAGATGTGGAAAGATAAAATATCCACAAAATAGTAGATAAGTGGTTGTTTACATAGGACCTTGTGGCTAGCCAATCAAATGAAGACCATGTGAGTAATTGTGATAATTTAGTTTTGATTATATTGTATTTCAATAGTATGATTTTCATTTTTATGATTACTTAATATATTAATGAATAAAATAACAAATACAAACATTCTGAAAAATACTACACAGTTAATCTAGGCTTAGAATTTACACTCTTTTTCATCTCGATATTAGGTTAAGTTCAGAGAAAAATTAAAATTACCAATAGCACAAAACATTAATCAAGACACTCCCCTTTATTATTTAAAGAAATTTTACAGAAATCATAATCAGAGTCGTTTTTGATAAAATCATATTGAGGGTTTTATTAATGTGGATACACTTATAAATAAGAAATATGGTATCTTTAAAACATGAGAATGTTGCATTTGAGTTAACGGTGATTTTATGAAACAAACTATACACTGTGTGTCTTGGTATTCACTCTAATTTCGTTGATTTAAGAAAAATTAATTGTTAATGTTAGCACAAAACATGTTATTTGGGCTGGTGCTTGTGAATGTAAATTGACAAGTTTGTAGCTAAAAGACTAAACCAAAGTTACACAAAACGCGTTGATCCAAAAGTTGCGCAACCCTGTTTATCCAAGGATATTTCTAGCAGAAGAACATGGAAAATTAACATGTTGTTTATATGTATGGCAACACTATAATGTTGGCCGGGTGTTGTGCAGGCCATGTGACCTTGAGACATACACTAGGTCTACCCAGTTAAGTTACAGCATTTGAAAGTGTAAGATGAGTTTTTCACGAGCAGAACGAGTATTCATTTTGGACCCTTATTTTAAGACCAATTCGTACATGGAATGCCAACAATTGTTTGTGTAGTTTTCCAGAATCACAGGTGCCGAATAAATCAACAATATGCGGAATTGTACACTGTTTTCGTGAAACAGGCAGCGTGAGTGACAAGAAGCGTTCTAGATGGCCTTCAAGTATGCCTGATCAAAATTTGAATGAGGTTAAGTAGTGCTGAGAACGGTCACCCAGGAAGTCTCTAAGAAGATTATCACAGCAGACTGGATTAAGCTATGGAACAACGCAGAGGTGTATGAGACGGCTGAAACTTGTGCCTTACAAAATTCACACAATTCAAGAACTCAAGGAACCACACAAAGGGAAAAGATTGTGATAATGTGAATGGTTCCGAGAACTTGTGAGGGACGGTATCAGCATCTTTAACAACATTTTCTTTACAGATAAAACATGGTTTCATTTAAGTGGTTATGTAAACAGTGAGAACAGTAGGTTTTAGAACTCTGAAAATCCACAAATTTTTCATGAGGTGCCTTTACACAGTCAGAAGATTGGAGTGTGGTGTGCAATTTCCTGTTGCAGTTGCAGGGTGGTGGGTCCTCTTTTATTTAGAGAAACTGTTAGTGCTGAACGTTTCCAGGAATTTGTTATGCCGTTTTTTGCATTACTGGAGGAAAGTGAACATGATTGCTGGTTTCAGCAAGATGGAGCCTCTGCACATACAGCCAATTCTATAATGACAATGCTTGATGAGTTTTTTGGTGATTGTGTAATTTCTAAGGGTTTGTGGCCACCTCTTTCCCCAGATCTAACACCACCTATTTTTTTTTTCTGTGGGGATACTTAAAACAGACAGTGTATACAAACAACCCTCAAACCTTGGATGAACTGCAAACCAACATTGAGAGGTGCATTCCAACCATACCCCATGCAATGATTCATCATGTGTCTAGAAAGAAATAATGGTTAAAGGACTGAATTTGTGCTACAGAGGAGGAGGATCACACTTTCAACACCTTCTGTGATTTCCTTATGGTTTATTGTTTGGTTTACATTAGATGTATGTATTATATCGCATAAAATATAAGTTTTTTCTTTGGGTTGCGTTACTTTCGGATCACCCTGTATAATATTTTTTCAATACATGTTAAAGCTGTTGTTAAATAGTTTATATTTCTTCTAAGGTGAAAATTGCTCGACAATCTAATTTGGTATGATTTAATGATAAATTTAAGTATTTTTTCATGATACAAACAATATTTAATCATATAAGAGCCTCCTAGATTAGGTAAATAAATCACTTTATTGTGTTTATTACACAATAACTTCTATGAACATACACACACATGTGCAAACAAAAACAAGTCGACATCCCACACACAATTATTCAAATGTGAAAATTAACTTTGTTTACAGATAAATCAGTCACTGAATAAGTTTTTGATATAATAAAATATAAGTAACATTTTAACCTCCCATTAACTCTTTAATACTTTGACTGTATGTGATACAACATCAAATATAAATGTAATATTCTTTAACGATAAACTTAAAAATGAAATTTTGAATAGAGGCTGTAGTAAGAACCTAAGTTTCAAATGGTGGCTTATTACCACAAGACTTTTGTTTGAATGTTGTTTGAGTAGTTTAGGTTAAAGATAATGTTACAAATGAGATGTGAAAAATTAGTGTTTTTTATAAGTGCTATATAAAGTACACCCACTTGCGTTAAGTATCTATAAAAATAGTAATGATATTTTATGTAATGACTAGAATAATTTTTTGATGTCTGCTGTAGCCTACATCTAAGATATTTTGATACATAGTTTTACAATTAACAGTTTTAACTCAATATAATTATGTATACAACATTTATAATAGTATATCAATATATTCTAATGTCACTATTTGAAATACTCTTAATATTATTTCAAATTAATTTATTCCTCCCTCTATATAATTTCTTTCCTCCTTACACAACAATTATGGCATTGGTGTGTGTGTATGTGTGTGTGTGCGCGCGTGCACGCATAGAGCACATATGCATGCACACATTAACTATTAAGATACTTCTAGTTTTGAAGATATGGAAACATGGGAGAAAAAGATTTAAAATATCAAGTGTAACACAATATTATAGATGGGAGGATGGGGACAAATTTAAATATAAGCATTCCTTTAGTAGAGTGAGTTATAAAAATGTCTGAAGAGGATGAATAGCAACAAGTAGTGTGTGCCTGCACACATATTAATTGATAGCATTATCATTAAATATTGCCATGTGTTAATAATGCCATTGCTAGATTATGTATGTTTGATTACAAAACTTAGAAAAATAATTTCAAAAATGCTACACAATACATTTATATATTATAACATTAACTAAACCATGTGGATGAGGAAACAATTATAAAAAAAAAAATTATGAAAAAAACTATCATACAATGCATCAGTAACTGCACTCGGATGGATAAATTATAATATAGATAAAGCAATTTCATATTACAGTGCATTAAGAAGTGGACATAATTGGCATAGATTGGACAGCATGGTGAAAAACCTTATTATTTGGCATTTTACACAAACTAAGACAAAATGTTGCTTGAGGTGGTCAACCTAAAGGCTTGGTTTCTTAGGTTTTATTTCATATTGTACTAATGAAGATATTTAATATTTGTAAATGGGTTCATTCTGTCATCCTGATAGTAAATATTCATATGCCTTGGGTGGATATGTAGTAGGTGTGTAGTGTGAAACAACTAAGGCCAAGTTGAGAGAAAACACACTTGCCTAGGAAGGCAGAAATAACAACCCTCTGGAAGACCAATATCAAGAACACAATAAAATAACTTTGGACTTAAAAAAAAAAAAAAATTATTTATTAACACTATTTATCCCGATTCCTAGCATGTAGCTCGGGACCTAGATCTACATCTTGAATTAATATTACATCTTTTAGCTATGTTCCTTTTTTTAAAATACAATAATAAATAATAAATTTAGAATAAGCACCTAAATCTTAAAGTCCTATTTGTCCTTCTTTCTTATACCTAACCTACTAGTTGGTCTGCCCCGGGTATATCATGCCCCCGATACCCTGCCCCACTGGTTGTCCCACCGCACTCTGGATCTAATAGTCCCCAGAACGGCGAGAGCCCCGGCGGGGGCAGGTATACCCTCTCCGCCACCTGGGGAGGCGCCCTACCGGAGATTTCGCTCCACTTACTACCCAGATTTAGGTGCTTATTCTAAATNAATAGCTAAAAGATGTCATGTTAATTCAAGATGTAGATCTAGGTTCCGAGCTACATGCTAGGAATCGGGATAAACAGTGTAAATTTTTAAATAAATAACTTTGGACTGTAAAGGTAATGAAAAGATAAAGAGGGGTAAAGGCAACTTTAATGTGCTTTACTAAAGCTCAATGATGTGGCATCTGCTTTGGTGGCTGCATGGTCTAAGGCACTAAGGAATTGGGAAGGTTGAATTTAAAGGATGTGAACCCGCATTTGCGTGGAGGGAGAGTGGAAAACCATTTAGGAAAAACCACCCCCAGTTCACCCGACCGAGATTCGAACCTCGACCTCCCCGTCCTCGGCGGTCGAGCTCAACACGACTAGCGCGTTAGCCAACTACGCCACCGAGGCGGGTTACTATCGCAATAAATTGTGGTTTAATCCTGGTCAGATGTACTGAGGGTGGTTTTTCCTAAATGGTCTCCCACTCTCTCCATGTAAATGTGGTTACACTTCCTCTATATTCAACCTTCCTCATACATAACCCATTTTAGTAATTCGTACAAAGTGTATAACCTGAATGGATAGTAAGACGAGGTGCTAAAAAAAATGATGTGGCATGGGTCTTGAGAGAGTTGGTTACAATATGCAAGAATTATATTCAGAACTTCTTTAGGCATGTGAGTTTATCTTCTAACCACTAAATATTAATGTAGTAAGCAGCGGTTGGCATCAATAATCACTCCATGGCCAGGTAGTACTAATGTCAGGAAATGAGGACCACCAAATTCAAAAGTTCAATATAACATACCTTTTAAAAAAAAAATTTTTTATATGTTTTAGTTTCCTCCAAGTACAAAGAAAAGGTAGATAAGAGTGGGAAACAGTCCAATCTTAAACAATTAAATTAAAAACAAGAAAAACTATTTGACCCTAGAAATGTTAGTATGACATTATAGCTTTGTAAAAAAAAAAAATAATGATTTGCCTATAAAATTTTTCAGAGTTTTGATATTTGAAAGGGTCACATAATTCCGTGTCCTAAATGATTTTCTCAGTTTTTGACCTTGGCGTGCCACCACTCTCATTGCCATCTTGGAAAAATAGTGGCCAAAACTGGTTTCATCACAATATTTCCTTTTGGTCGACCCTACGATCAAGATAGCTCTTATCAATATAGTACAAGATACCATTTCCTACAACTTTTGACAATATCTTTTTTATATTGGTTGAATAAGTTCAGAGTTTCAGCGGCATAAAGTGGAGAATATTTTGTAAAATATTTGAAAATGTTTGTTTCCAACCAAATTTTTAAAGATTATCGATTAACAATTGCATATTAGCTATTACCAACATTTTACACTTGTTTCCATACTACTTTGAGACTTCTTAATCTCAGAAATGTTGTAGGATTTCGTCTCAGGTAGTCAAGCCCTAATTAGAAGTTGAAGGTCCGCAAAACCTTCTTCCCCCTTCCCTAAATATCCGGCCTTTGTGCCCCACGACCTCAGTTTGAATGGAATTTACTTTTCAGTGTGTCTGTAGTGTAGGAGAGTGTTGTGCATTTCAGCATGGCTGCTTCCAAAGTGATTGTTTCATATGTGGAAAAAACTTTAGACAAAGGTGAGGTAGTTTAAGTGCAAAAGAGAGATGTAAAAACTCGAGTACCTAGAAACAAAATAATAATAAAAAAATATTGCTTCTTGACAAACTTGAACAAAGGTATGGTGTACAGTGTATTCCATAAGTGTTATGGTAATGAAAGATTGATTTTGGTGGCTAATCGATGAGGTAGTGATGTGATTTCACATTCTTTGGCGTGGATATCGTTGTAATTGGCTAGGCCAAAGTTTGGTTTTAAAAGCTATTTCTTCTTATCCATTGAAGAAATAATTGAAGAATTTGTAAGAAAGAAAGAAATGGGAAAAAAAACCTCATTAGTTGGTAGGAAATAGACTATGAAGTAATGCAGCTATTGGCCAAAGACACCAACTTGACAGTAGCAGGGAACCTCAACGATAAATGTGGTCGAATGAGTGCTGACCAGATAAAATGTGTTTTGGATTTAGTCATGGTGGATGCGCAATACCATGATACATGCATGAAAGAAATGTACATTTTATCAACAAGTGGAATAAACAGTGATTGGTTAGCAGCATGGATGATGTGATGGAATCTATTTATTCTTATATAAGTAAGAATAATTATGAGTGTCAATTCTTTCTCAATGATTTAATAAATAAAATTCAAGGGGATTATCGCCCACCCATTACAAAAGTACAGTGGCAATATTATTCTTGTCAAAACCGTTGACAAACAGCCAATTGTTTTCTTGTGGAATAATGGATATAAAATACTAACAGATGCCTGGTATGAGGAGAAAAAATTTGACCAACATTAAGAAATAATGAGACTTGTTTGAACCGCAGCTGCCATCATCTTGAAAGACATACACAGAATAACATCCTCCTTCGGACAATTGTATGCAAGACATCAATACCATAGTTTTTATTAGAGTCTTTTTTTTCTGATGTAATTAAAAAAAAAAAGAACATGGCCCCCTGTACAAGTGGGGAAAAAATGCACTGCTTAGTGGCATGCTATAATCTCTGCGGTGAGAACTAATTCATTTTTACCACCGTTAAATGTTGGAGTTTGAGCATTTAAAAAAAAAATCTTATTCAGATTTTGTTTGCATTGAGATTTTCATCATACAGTGAAATGGCGCTTTGTGAAATATAATGTTTTGTGTGTTCACAACTTGAAATCAAGCCAAATGCATTCTCTCAGTTCACATTTGATAATGCTGATTTTGGTATCAACCCTCTGAATGGTGCCAGTACTTTTCAAGTCATGGATGATATCCATTGTGACTCCTTAAACTAGTTTTCCTGATCAGAAAATTTCACTTCTTTATAGATTGCCATCAGGAAAAGTTTTAGGCAAGCTTCTTTCTAATGAAGTATTGCAATCAACTTCTGATTTGTATTGGTTATGTGGAAAGTGGTCGAGCTCCTCATCTATACCTAGATGGAATGCCTTTATGGATCAGGCAACAGTTGACAAAACTTAGGTAAAATCAAAGATATTGTGTCTTTAATTTATAAATGCTTCACCCAGCAACTGTCTATACATCTCTTCTGTATGCTGTAGAGAAATGTAAGGTCTTAAATCAACTCACTTTTTTTTATAATGTTCAACCATCCACTTTGCGTGAAACCTCGTGACATTACAAATAGTAACATTCCCAAAATTCTACAGAGGTGGGGCTGGATAAAAAGCAAAAATGGATAATCCAGTTAGAAACACTAAGGATACTGTCCTCAGACTTAGCTCCAATCTACCTTGTATAAATGCAAGATAAGATGCAGTGCAGCTTGTAGTGGTAGAAAAGCAGGCATAAAGTCCTCTATTATCGGAAAACATGCAAAAACATGCAATATATTTTATATAGGGCCGTCATACTCGATTCCTCGATACCCTTGATTCTTAATGGTATCGAAAGAATCGAGAATTAATCTTATTATTATGATTCTTGCTACTTCGATTCTTAGCTCTCAACAAAACTGGCAACAAATCGGCAACATTCAGAATAAGTAATAATCGATTCTCTCTCATATTAGTTTAATTGCCATTTTCCTTTAATGCCGGCAAATTGTAAATATACCGTATTGGCTCGAATATAGTACGACCACGAATATAATACGACCTGACATTATGAAAGTAATAAGAGGTAAAAACTTAACTTTGAAACACTTTTATTAAAGTAAGAGTTAAGTTAAATTGTCAGAATACATAAATCGATTCTAAACAAACAATCGCTAAATAATTCGTAGACTAGGGATGGCAATTTTCTGTTATATATCCATATATCTATCATTAATTGAAATGTCACAACGTGTATATCGAAATCTCTGATATTTCGATCAAATTAAGATGGCCCCTCTCAAGTAATTATATTCTTTGTCACTTTTCAATTCATTTAAATGTTTATTTTAGATTTTTGAAAAGACAAGTTTAGTAGAAGTAGAAAAAAAATTGGCATAGTTAATAAAAATAAAAATCGACGTAGTTATCTTTATTTTAATTCAACAGATTTAAAGCGTAATCAGATATATTAAATATATTCTATGTATCGATATATCATTGCCAAAACTTCATCACTAATTTCTGGCGAGCTAACGTGCCTAGGATCAGTTATGGCAGATGACTACATTTTTGTAACGTGTGATATGTGTTCTTTCTGTTATAAAATCTGCAATTTGTTGTATTGATTTCGAGTTTTGAAGACTTTCAGTGTCTTTGATAAATAACTATAAGATTGTGAGATTTAAAGTTTCAAGCGATCATGTGTTGTAATAATTATTAAATATCTAAGAAAATTGATTTTACTGTTTTAACAAAACTAATCTCTTTTATTTGACAAATGTACAGTTTTATTTGCGACAAATGGTATAGGCCTAAGTTAATATATTTTTAATATTTTATTTCTTACAATTTAAAAATAATTAAGGTATGTCAACAAATATCTTGTTTGTTTACTTGCTACCAGTATGGTATGGTTTTCTTTCCAATGTCATTAATAATTCAAAGCAGTGCACTTTCATTTAACGATCCTATTTGGTGAATTGAATAGACTTGTGTTCTTAACAACTGTTTATTATGTTTTTTGAATTTTTTTTATTATTTACTAGGGATCTGCGAGCTTGGGTTTTTTCATTCGAGTCGAACTTGAGTCAGAGTATTTCTAAAAGTTCCCGAGTTCGAGTATATTCATAATTTTAAACTGTCAAGAGTATATATTTATTTATTTTAAATGTACCTATCACATCTTTAAAATTTAAGATTTAAAAGATATACTAAAACACACGTTCTTAAAATATGAATGACACTCATTTTTATAAATATAAATACTTTTGGAAAAAAAGTCAAATAGAAATATCGGTTTTTAAATTAGAAATAACACTTAAAAAAAAAGAATAATTAAAATAGTTTCAACACTCATGTCTTTAAGGACATTAAAATTACACTAATGATTATAAAAACGTAATTATAATGAATAATTGCACGATGGCTTGAAAATGTACAGTAAGATATTGTAGAAACACCAGACAATAATGTAAAGTAAGTAATAGTGAAGGAAGCCAATCTGAAAGGATAGTTAGGTTAGGCCGGGATAGGAACAAATACACTTCTCTCTTCATTTATTCTTAAACATTTAGACTTCCCACTTCTTCAAAACTTCCACAGCTGCGCATTGTTTTGAATTTGCGGAAATATTCCTTTTACATTAATGTCTCTTCATAAAAAAAAAAAAAATTCTGAAAATTCAAAACAATGTGCAATTGTGGAAGATTGAAGATGTGAGACGTGTAACAGTGTAAGAAGAAATAGAGAAGTGTGTTTGTTTATATCTAGGCCTAACCTAACTATCCTTTTAGGTTGGCTTCCTTCACTATCACTTTACATTATTGTAGTGTGTTTCTACACTGTCTTGAAGTTAGTAAAATTGACGTTTTAATATGCTAATATTTCCCCAAAATATGCTTCAGTAACTTAATTTATCCTATAAGAAAACATAAGAATCAAACAGTTTGAAATTTGAAGTGTTTCATATTTAATTTATTATTCTTTAGTGTGAACGTGCATGATCACGCCTTCTGTTCCATTTCCATTCCTATATGCGCGGTTGCACATGTGCGATGTACGGGCTCTCGCCAGACATTATCTTATTGAAAAATTTATTTAAATATAACTTTTAATGCTTATAAAAGTGATGCTCATAATTAAAAATTCAAAATAATATGACTAAAATAATATTTCTAGCAAACAATATGAAATAGTAAATAAATGCTTTTTTAATATAAATGTGGTATGTTTGGTGAAATATGTATTCCAATAAGTAAAGGTCAACATTGATTTTAGACAGGTTAACCAACATAATTCTATAATTAAATAGTAACTAAACTAAGCTAGTTTTGTAGTTAAATATATTAATTAAACATAAATTATTATTTTAAAACGAGGGCAGGTAAAAATAGTAGAAAAATTCAATCAATTAATAAGTGATATATTTTTTCTTTTTCATTGCTTTGTCATGGCAATACAAGTAAACAACTTCAATCAAGGATAATTCAAAATGGATGACAATATTGAATAAATTTATTGGTCAAAATTGTTTTAAAGCTCTATTACGTTATTAATGTGAAAATAGATATTAATTTTAACAATTCATTGAGTAACCGAATGATTTATAAGTGGAAATGGCAATATTATCTAATTTAAATAGCCTATGCTTACTATTGTGTTTTAAAATGGATTATTATTAAGTTCATAAAGTGACAGCTCAAAAATGACGAGCCTACAAAACTTTCTATCTCGACTTGAAGCTCGAATTCTGAGTACTCGCAGAGTCCTATTATTTACAAATGTTTGATTCAATGAGGCTTTATTTGTAGGTAATAATTCATGTTTACCAAAATGTAGTTCCTAATTATCTTCTAATTTAATTATATGATTAGATACTTATTAAAATTGATATTTTACTTTAAGATTTATTTTATTTTTAATATTATGAAGGTTTATTAGTTTTTTGGTATGTTATGAGGTTGAATACCTACAAATTTTTCTATATGAGGTTGAATACTTGCAAAAATAATGGAAAAAAGAAATGTTCAAGATTCAGAATCAGAGAATCAAAAAATCGAGGTTGAACTTGAGAATTGGAATCAAGAAAAACTGGGTTTGTGACATTTCTAATTTTAAACAACTTGAGGGCGAAGAAGGAAAAACGAAGCACATCGACTAGACATCGCTCTTGTATAATGACAAAGATTTTGAATCAAGCAATAGTCATAGAGGCAATGATAGTTAAGATGGATTGAAGCTGTGGATTAGGCCTACCACAGTACAAAACACCTCATGTGGTGTGGAAATTAGCTGGTTAACATTTGATTTGAGTTATAAAGAGTCGATATGTCGATTAATTATTAATCTTAAAAAATTCTGCTAGAAACAAGCTTTTTAAAAAATTCGCGGAATGTTTTCCACTTTATGCCAATGGAGATAGGAAACTATTTAATCAACAAAAAAATGTTTTAGACAAATGTTGTTGGAAATTGTCTCGTTTATAATAATGATTATAGCTATCTTGATTGGAAGATCAACTGGAAAGGAGATGGAGTAGAGTCTCGGAAAATCGACATTCCGTGTAACTCGACACATGCACGTGCACACGGTTGTTGGCGCCAGTCATCCAATCCAAGGTCATTCAACTGTATAACCTCTCAGTTTGTTTGTATAACTCGAGTGGAACAGTCGTGCTGTGGTGTTTTTGCAAGTGCTGTGTTTGTTAGTTTTCCAATTCAGTAACATGTTATTCGAATTAATACAATATTATATGTACATTACTATACTGCATTTCCGTATATTACACGTATGTATATACACAATTATATTAACACAATATATTGTACTGCACATATATTAGTGTTACTGTACAGTACAACTGTACCTATTATATTCGATACTGTACTGTGATTCATCCTTGTTTAGTAAACACGCATCTTATGTAAGTTCATTCGTAAAACTTGACATATCAACAACTCAACACTATCTCAGTCCACATTGGCTCGAGTTTCCAAGACTCTACTGTATTATGAAATAAGCAATTTTGGCTTGAATTTCTTCAAGATGGCGGCATGCCAAGGTTGATAATGCAGAAAATAATTTAGAGCCTGGAACTACGTGGCACTTTCAATTATCAAAGCTTTGTGATTTTAAGTAAGCAAAAACTACCTGGTGACTGGGTTATTAGAGCTATAATAATTTTCGAAATGTACACCTATATAAAATTGGAATCATTCTTATATTCGACAAGTATTTTTGGAGTTTCTCATTCTCCAAAATAAAAATGGTTGTGTATGTGAGTGACAAATAATGTTTATTTTGTAAGAAAATACTTTTAAGGATAACATTTCAGGATGGCTAATAAATTCTAGAATAAAATGTATGTTGAATAGTTGAAAAGTTTTAGTGCTTGAGCAAGTAAATAAGTATTTCTATCTAATGACCGACCAGGCTAGAAGATTATCGGAGTTTTACACAATTAATCACTCTGCAAGTGCAATTGTGTTTTTAAACATTTTAAATTACTTAAAGATTAGCAGTTAGTAAGACGCGGTGCGAAGTATTATTGATTGGCAGTTATTAAAAAATTATTCCTTATCTTTTGTTGGAAGACTTTGCCACATGCCACCACAATTAGGAGCTCTCCCTATCCCTCAAAATTAATAATATTCCAGGTATAGTATTAAGATCTATATAATAGATTCATTATTCCATATGTGATGTGTGCTCAGCCACATGTAGAGAGTAGACATGTTAACTAATAGTATATATTTGTGTAGGGTGGGGGGAGAGTTGGCAAATTTTTAATAAAAGAAATGGCTTCCCTCCCCTGGCAAATGTTTGAAAAATGATGCCCCTATAAGCTAAATGGGGTGGTCCTCATCTGGAAACTTGTTGAAAATTAGACTAATCTTAAACTACATAATTTATATTAGTCCTAGTCCGGAAAATTTCTGAAATTAGATAATCAAGGAGTAATTTGGAGTGGTCTTATCCAGAAAATAGGAGGAATACATTTGAACGCACCTAACAGCTATCTAGAGAGGTCCTCATGTGGCCTTTATTTGATATCTCTAGAAATTATTTGAAATATGTCTTATCTGGAAATATTTAATAAAATTACCCCTGGAAGATTTTTGAAGTGGTCCTCTCTCGGTAAGTTTTCAAAATTTGTATGGCTATAGAAACTAGAGTGGTCATCACCTAAATATTTTTTGAAAATTAGAAGAATGGTCAACATCTAAATACTTTTTGAAAATTATATACATCTGGAAGCTATTTGGGGTGGTTCTTTTCCAGAAAATATTTACTATTTGAAGTTTGATGCAAGGCCATCATCATTCAGCTCCATAGTTGAGACTATCAAAATGGAGTGAAATAAATCTAGAGGGGCAGATTGTTTACAAGGGTGGGAATTATTCCCATGAGGGGGCAATACCCTCATTCCCCTGCTTCAATTACCACCAGTTACATGTCACAATGGCGGCATAAAAATTGTATTAGGATTCTGGTAGAAATAAACTTTTATAAAATGCAAACGTATTTTATATGGTCAACATTGCTATAATTTTATTATATTAATGCTATGTTATAGATTTTTTTTTGTCACCGAGTCTTACTACCTTTTTAGGTTATATGCATATATACGTGGGCCTAATGCTCTAGATCTTGGCCATTTGATCTTATCTTACCTCTACTTTCCTGGCGTATGGAGGAATTCATTTCTGAGGTGGGGATACCATTAAAGCGAATTCCATTATCCCCAGATGGTAGGATGATATGAGAATGATGATGGTCGAAAGCAGAAGGGACCTACAGTTTAACTTGGGTTCTGAACCACAGTGGGGCGCCTGGCAATCCATATGTTCATAAAGTGTGAAAGCTCACACTTTGCCTGGGGTGAAGGAAGGGTTTGGTAATCAGATAAATCTGTTCCAGGATCGGGATTTGAGCCCTGGACCACTATCACAAAAGTGTGACACCTTACCCCTAGACTGCCAGATCTCCTTGTACGCATATATATTATATGATAATTACTCTAATGGGGTATGGATGAGGAAGGAAGCGTTTTAGGGGTAATTTACCCGCATTTGACCTAACAGGGATTTGAGCTCCAATTGCCCTGTCATAAGCAGGCCAGTCAAACAGGAGTATGAAACCTTAGACCAGGGGTCGGCAAACATTTTTTGTAAAGTGCCAAATGGTAAATATTTTGGCTCTGCAGGCCAATAGGCAAACTCTAGAATATTTATGTAGGTTAGACAACTTGAATAACAAGAAAAAAAACACCAAGTTTTCACAAATTTATTGAGCAAAATGTAATAGTAATAATAGTAAGTGAAAGCAGTAGCCAACTTTAGATTGACTTTAGGACATGATTGCTTGGCTGAACACCTAAATAGAATAATTATTCTTCCAACCAAAGAATCCCCTTTGCAAAGTCGGTGTTATGAATTCGGATCACCTTCTGGTTTGCGATGATTAAGATGCAGAATCTCAAAGGCAAGGTAATATTTGGTTTTGTATTTTCTGTATTCTGTATGTACAGCTTAATATGTAGTTGTAATGAAATGCCAGACATGTAAAGGATTGAATTCCAATTAAAAGCCATATGTAACAACAACAATAATAATAAGTGGACTACAATTGATTTAAATGGCTCTATTAATAAGAAGAATGGAATCGCATTTTTTAAAATAACGTTTCACCAAATTGGGGTTCAAGGTACTCCTTATCATCAAAATCGATTGCAAGTGTTCATCTGTTAATGCTGACCTGTATTGAGATTTTACGTATTTCAACTTTGAAAATGTATTTTCATAAAGTTAGATGATGCCAAATACAAATATAAAACCCTGACCATTTTCATCGCTTGAAAGACATTTATAGAATGCTGTCAGATTATTTTCTTGAAATTTGCCTTTTAACATGTCATCACATTGCAGATTTATCAATTACAATTGAAGGGTAAATGGAAGCTTCTCAATTGTACAGTCAAATGGATTTTGAAATATGGAAATGTCATCTGCAATTGCATCAAGATCCAAAAAATGCTGCTGGAACTTTGCTGCAAATTTGTGTGAGAATGAAGATTTATCTTTTTTTTAATTTTTGACAGCATGGGAAATGCACAAAGCAGCTTGACATGATTTGTGACTCAATCAACGCTAGTTGTCGTCGAAATGACTTCACCACAGTATCAGTTTCACATTTGAGCACTGTTTTGCCTTGTAGTTTTAAGTTGAATATATTGTGAAATCCTATGATTTCTGCAACAAAAGCTAATTTCCATAGCCATTCAGTGTCCGATAATAGTGGTTGAGGGAGGTTTTTCTCATTGAGAAAAATTTCAATCTCTCCTATGCGTTCAAAAAATCTCAATAAAACCTTACCACCACTGAACAATAAAACTGCTGTATGGTATGGCATGTCAGGATATTCAGCTTGCCACGCTGCCGAATTATAAGTGCATGGTGTCACAGCAGAGGCCACCAGCCACCATGCGAATGCGAAGCTATGATGGCATATAGTGTGCTAAAGCCTCTTCTTACATTTTCATTGGCTGATCTGTCCAAGTCTAGGCTCAACTCCGTGCATAACACATAAAACGTTAATGTTAAATCAACTTTGTGCATTTTGCACTATTCATCTCATATAGATTATGAATGCTATCAATGAAAATAATGTGTTAGAACTTCTATCACAATGTATGCTATACAGTATTTGCTATTAGTTAGGCATTTTGTATGAATATAAACCCAACCTAACCTATTATCTGATTATCTAACACATAATAATATTTAAGAACACCAATTAATTAAAAAATTGACCTTAGCACATTTGACAACAGTGCTTCACTGGAACCTTGATATTGTTACCTTTATGTTGGAACATGAGATAATGAAAGGGGATTTTAACCCCAGGAAGAGGTAGGTGAGTCTAACTAGTGATGGGGTGACATATGTAACAGGATTTTTGGAAATCACGTTGATTTGTATTAATAAAGAAAGGTGAGGGACTGGCATTATGCGGTAAATGTGAATTGAATGGCCAAATATATATAGGTGCAAGGGCTCACTGTCAGGGATGTTTATCCCAAGGTTACAAGTTCCATGAACTCAAAAACACTGTAATTGAGTTACAGATAGATAATGGGAGTAGAGTGGATATAGAATGTTTGGCGGTATTTTTCTTTATGATACCAATGGTGAAACTTTCTCATATTTACTAGAAATTATGAGTGTATAAAGATGAAGCTAATATCAATTAAAATATGAACCGTGTATTCAAAATATGTTAATGAGAAAAAGAAATGTTTAATTTTAGCACTACATCTTACTAATTGTTCAGGTTAAACACATGTGTACTAATAATTACACTAGTGAGTTAGGAATGAGGAAGGTTGAATTTAGAGAGAGTACTCGCATTTGTGTGGAGGTTAAGTGGAAAACCATGTTGGAAAAACCACCCTCAGTACACCCAACTAGGGTTCAAACTCGATCAACCATCAGCAGTCTAGTCTAGTGGAAGAGTAATGCCTTAGACAGGGTGGCTACAAAACATAATTTACAAAATTCCCTGACTTTTCCAGTTTTAATGATGGATGATGACTTTTGTTTTATTTATTATTGATCACATATTAAAATAAATGGTACGGCGCACCGCACAGACTTTCTCTCTCTTTCTATAAACTCTTAAGATTTCTGAACGGAATAATGTACATTGTATCATCACCACTCCACATAAGAACACGCATAAAATAATATACAATGATATATAATCAATGAGAAAAGAGGAGCATCTTTGTCCACCTAAGAACATTTCAAACAGTTTAATGTCTT
>CABFWB010001853.1:84573-109416 GCA_902151455.1 Timema bartmani | reverse complement strand
ATTTTTTTTTTTTAAAAGAAATGTTATGTAAACCTTTTTTTGGGTGATGGTGAAACAGCAACAATAATATAGCAATTTAGTGGAGGATTTTCAAAGACAAATGATAATAACATATTGTGTTAGTTTAAAATAGGATTAATTTGATGTAAATATGTACTGTATGTAGTATCTTATGCTTTAGGTAATAATATTGAATTACTCTACCATTAATTTTGAGTATTTAACATTTATTTTAGTACAAATTTAAACTATTTTTTAAAATATTAACCTATGAATACTACAGGATGCATTGAAATAGTGATACTGTTAAAACTTGCATTAATAAATATTCAGCTAAATGTGCTCTATTAGAGGTCTTGTTTCGAACACGGTTATAAGATTTCACTCTCTTACAAATAAAATATATATAATTTAATAATTACAAATAATCAAATACTATTTATGGTGAATACAATTTTATTTTAACAAATGCTATGTGAAAAATTAAACTAGTTATTTCTTTGATTTAAGATAGATAATTTAGGCACTTAACAAGCCTAGAATTGCTTGATTTTAGTGGAATCAAAACCATTTGTATATTGACTTATGAAGGAAGTCCTCAACTGAGATTTGAATTTATATTCTGTAGAAACTCTCATTACTAATAGGATAGTGCTTATAATTGGAACCTTTCCAAACTGACTAAAAGTATAATTTACATTGAATAAATGTTTGTACATACTTCCTAAATGTTGCTTTATTGGGAGAATAAGCCGCCTAAGTGACTTTCTTCACAGTGCTGCTATAATTAATTATGTATGATAAATAAAATAATTACTGTCTGTACCTCTTAGAGTTAGACTAAATCATGTTCTGCTTCAAGAACTAGCTGTAAATGTGAATTCCTGATTTATTGGTCTCTTTGTTTTGAATATAGAAAAACTGAGAAACAGTGGGGTAGTATTTGGTATTTTACAGAACTATCAGTAAGAATGATTTTAATAATGAAATTAATGAAAAAAAAATTGAGCATTATTTAAAATATATTTTTGTACCAAATTATTGGGTGGAAGCTATGGTTGCACTGATGACACTTTCTATTGTTAAAATGAAACATTGAAAAAAAGATAGAAGGGCAAGGCCTACACACTTACCAGAAAACTGTGGTCCTCAAAGTTTACAATTAAAAACAAAGCACAAAAACCCCCCACATAATTATGAAATTTCTGGGTTAAACCAGTCCCCTTGTTTAGCAGAAAAGAGTAAAACACCAACTGGACTATGACAGCATTGCTAGAGATAGATCGTGGTCACTTAAATATTGTTGTTTACATTGTTGAGTTTTTAATTGTGACCGTTGAGGCCTACAGTTTTCTGTTAAGTGTGTAGGCCTTGCCCTTCTATTTAATGTTAAATTTAAAATAGCAGTTTGGTGCCATTTTTCCTTTGTTGTTAAGATGAAAAGGATGAAATGTGTTTCTATCTTTACAATGAAGGCATTCATTAAAAATAATTGTCTTAAAGATGTTGATTATATCAATGGCATAAGATAAGATGGAGGGAAATTTCCAAAGTGGATCAATTTCAGATGGGATTCACTTAACTATACAGTGAATCAAGACAAGGGAATTTCTAAAAGTAGATAAAAAAAAGTTTTTGTGAGGTCACATTTTTTTAAAGAAAGTGAATCAAGATAAAATAAAAATATACATAATTTTATAAAGGGACACGCTTTCAAGAGTATTTCACCATATTCCGCATATTTTTAATATTTCACCACATCTAGAAGCAAATAATATAACATGTTGATTAGTGAAAGAGTGCAAGAGAGAAAGATGATGTTGAAATCGGAAAGATGGAAATGGGAAAGGTGGAACCGGACAAGAACACAACAAAAATTCAAGGAAAGTCATTTCAAACTTCACCATAGAAAGTGACAATCGAAAATGAAGTAATGCATAGTTTAAAATTTGTTCATACTTGAATATACAGTTAGTTCCTTGAAAGAGAACAATGAGGTTCCAACATTTAATGGTGTGACTCAATTGTTGGATTATGCAGATTATGAAGATTAGCTGAGTGGCAATGAGATGGTTGTTAAAAGGAATGCAGAACTTTTTTGGTTGAAAACAGCAAAGAAAAAGGTTTAGGAATAAACATGGGTAAAACCAAGTAAAAAAACTTTGGTGAAACCCTGTATTCCAAACAAATGGATTTATAAAGATCATTGACATATGTTTTGAAGAAGTTGACAGATTAAAATACTTGTGAACTGTGCTAACAAATATAAATTACATTTAAGAGGTCCAAAGACGAATTCATGCAGGCAATGGCTAACTATTATTCAGTTTGTAAGCTATCTCGTCTTTTGTCTTGAAATATTAACCCCGAGAATATACAAAAGTATAAATCCTCTCCGTTGTTCTTTATGGATGTAAAGTGTAGTCTCTAGCTTTGTAGCAAGAGAATAAATTGAATTTTTGAGAACAAAGTGCTGAGAATAGTGGATGAACAAAGAGGAAAATGGCGAAAGTTAGATAATGAAGAACTTCATGGCTTGTATGCATCCCCGGGGTGTTCATGAGGTGTGTATAAGTGATGACAGGTGAATACACAACATTTTATCAAGGAAATTTGAAGACACAAGATCAATCAATGAAAGACTAATGTGAAAATATATTTGAAGGAGGTTGGGTGTCACGTTAGTGTCTCAGAGCCGGATAGGGTTGAATGAAAGGCTTTTGGTCTGATGGTCATGACATTTTTAGTTGCTTAAGGCCAGAGAGTTGATTAAGAAACTTAAACAGAGATGGTAATATTATGATATATCACTTTGAAATTTTTAAGATAGATTTGCCTGTAGGACATTATGCATTATTTTAGAAAACATTCAAAAATCAATTCAAGTAAAGAACATTATTTAAGATATGATATAGGACTTATAGGATATATGATGGAATATATAAGACTTGATATAAGTCTTATATCGTATCTTAAAAAAATTACCTCTCTTTACCGGAATTTTTATTTAGAATGCCTCTCAGGCATTCCAAGACTTTCTTATATCATAATATATTACTTTCTCTGTTTATTTTTTTTTAGCCAACTCTCTGGCCTCGATACTAGTCTTTTATCATATCTTATATAATGCTCCTTACTTAAATTGCTTTTTAGAATGTTTTATAAAAAGAAATAGTAATAGATATACGGTAACTAAAAATAGCTAAGCTAATATTTAAACAGTTGTCAATTAAGTAATTTAAAAAGTATCGTGAAATTTTCAAAATTATTTCCCTTGTAAACCCCTTATCCTTAAATATAATTTTGTGTAACACAATTAGTCAGTGACTTTGAAATTTAATAAAACATGAATATGACAGGAAACTAATGTGTTATTAGCATATAAACACTAGAGTTTAGAAGATTTGTTCAAACCCTAAGAGTTTTTTCTTGAAAACAGTCTGAACATCACTTTTAATACTTATACTCTCAGCCCCTCAAATAATACTTTTCTTATGCAAGGTTTTATCTTAATGTTATCTCAACTAATACATTGAAATTAATTATACCCATGTACACAGTAATTTCCTCATATTCTCTCAAATGATACATTGCAATATAATAAAACTTCTGTGCCTGTTCATTTCTACTTATTTGTGCAAACAAATCAAAATTACACCTTATTTACTTTCATATTTAGTTTTACTTGCAATATTTATACAATCAAATAGGGGAGTGCGATGTCCACTTTTTCAATTCGAAGCGAACTCAAAATGAATATATGAAATATTCTCGAAGCTGAATCGAAGTTCGAAAATTTTTTTAAAGTTATTTTATGCTTGAAAAAATATTATATTGTGGTTATTTATATTAATTTATGCACTAATATTACTTGAAAATGTTTTACTACACAATTTTTGTAATATTTCATGTAACTTTGACAAATCAAGATTTATCACAACATGGAATTCAATTTCTTCAGATTTTT
Source organism: Timema bartmani (assembly GCA_902151455.1). Classification (NCBI taxonomy): domain Eukaryota; kingdom Metazoa; phylum Arthropoda; class Insecta; order Phasmatodea; family Timematidae; genus Timema; species Timema bartmani. The sequence continues at coordinate 105,449 of CABFWB010001853.1, read as the reverse complement.
TCCATATAAATATTAATTTGTATTGTACAAAACACTCAGAATGGCTATAATTGAACATAAATGAAGTAATTTAGCTTCCAAGAATTTTATTGGCGAAGCTTCAAAGCCAAGTCGAAGTTTCGAAGCTACAATAAATGGTGTTATATTTATAGCTTGTTTTGTGAGCCTGTATATAAGATGCCACAGTCAAGTTCTCAAGAATATTTTTAGCATATTAAATACTACATGTAATTATATGTATAAATAAAATTGTTTGCAATGTATCAGTTTGAGTAAATAAACTAGCAAAAAGAGAGGTGAAATAGGGGAGTGATGAGGGGAAGGAGAAGGAAAAAAGAGAACAAATAAGAGAGAGAGAGGATGGGGAGAGAGGGTGAGGGAGAGATAGGAGGAAAAAGTGTAAGGGAGAGAAATAGGAGAAAGGAAGAAAAAGGGTAAGGGAGAGAGAGGGAAGGGAGGAAAAAGGATAAGGGAGATAGATGAGAAAGGAAGGAAAAAGGGTAAGGGAGATAGAGATGAGAAAGGAGGAAAAAGGGTAAGAGAGAGGGAGAGAGGAGAAAGGGGGGAAAAGGGTAAGGGAGAGGTTGAAAGGGGAGAATGGTTGAAAGAAGAGAGGAGAAAGGGAAAATTAAAAACAAAAGAAGAAAGAGGGGAATATGTGGAAGTGAGAGAAGGAGCAAGGAGGGGAAGGAGTATCATAATTTTTTTTAATCCAGATTTTACCATGTAAAGGGTTTATGTTATTTAAAAAAAAAAATCATGAAACAGTCAAAAAAGCATTTACAAATATATCAACAAACAAATTGAAGTATGTACGGTTAATAATGTGATATTATGTTTTGTTTATTATTAAAATTATACAAACAAAACAATACAAAACCAGTTGATAAATTTCTTAAGGACAAAACCATGTGTGAGTGTTGCCAGCACAACTCATCAGATGTCTTTGCCATCTGGTCCTTGAAGACGAACTCTTGTCACCATAAGATGAGTTCCAAGACCCAAATCACCAGTTGCAATACAATTTTCAGCCTAAGAAACATAGCCATATTAATTTTACGACTAATAAAAATATTGTTGTCTTAAGTTATGAAATAACATTTTAGAATTATTTGTTTATTTCTATTAAAATACACATTTTTAGCAAAAAATGTATCACAAAATTGACATGCCAAATGAAACACGATTATTACTGGTGTTAAAATCCTTAACTAATCCTGGGGTAGCTATTTTGAATTTTTCTGTGGTTTTAATTCAGATTTGAAATTATGAGTTTACTTGGGATTCTATAGTTTTCAAAACTTCATAGTTGATATCGTATTGATTTCTTCAAGATGTTATTGATTATTATTTTAAGACAAGCCAGTGTAAAATTATTTCAAGTTAATTGGATTAAAAATATGCTTCCTAATAATGAAAAAATATACACTAAAAATATTAAAACATATTTTATCCATAGTGAATAGTGATAACTATTCCACTAGTTAGACATTAATTTAGAATGTTTAGAAACATATTATTTAATATTTGAAATACAATAAATTTTGGAACCCACTCTCTTGGGTTAGTATGCAAATGCACTACCACTGGGCTATCCAGCCAATACCTATGCTTAGTCACAGATCTTTCATTATTTTAAAAGTAGAGAGTGATTCTGGAGAGTGGAAAATACTGTATAGCTTAGAGGAAAAAACAATAGTGATCTAAACTGTATAGCTTAGAGGAAAAACAATGGTGATTTAAGTCAGTTTTGGATTCAATTAACATGTACACGAGTTAATTTTCTACATATATGAAATAAATTTGCGTATTAATTTCAATATATTGGATTTTAGTTGATAATTTATAAATTACTGGTTTTTAAAGAATGCCATGTGCATTCAAACCAAATATTAAATACAATTTTAAATCAAGAGGAGCTAGATGTGTAGTTCAGCGTCACAGTCCAATAGGACAACAATGTAGGTTTAAAGTAATTTTTTAACCCTTTTGCTGCGTAATTAATTTTTACTTCTTACCTTCAGAAATGTAAATTATAGGTCAAAAATTTGAAATCTGAAAATTTGCATGATGATCATGATTATGATTAAATAATGTGATTTTCAACTAGTAATGCATTTTAAATATTAAATTTAGCACCACAGTGTCTATAAATCGCATAATAATATATATTTTATATCGATAAAATTGTATATGTCACATTTTATTTATGTCACATTTTACCCAAATGCAATGTTATTCTGCTATCAGAACCATTCTTTATTTTACTTTCATCCCACAGTAGTGTCAAACTAATTGCTAAATAAGGATTTGACAGCCCTAATATTGGCCTAATATGGTCCAAATGTAATAAAAAGAAAATTTTTGAAAATTAGTATACATCAACACAACTTGAACAATTTTGTGCTACTTTGGTACTTTTCTCAGTGTAGTGTTGTCTATAAAATCATATATTTGTCTTAGGCATGATTTCAAAATAAGAAATAAGTCAAGAACAAAAATAAAATAGCAATCCATTAATCCCTCAACAAAGTTTTCCGCCACATAAATATTGCACGTGTGCTACAAGTAATTAAATGCGGAAGTAAACAAGCGGTACTACTGTTATGATTTAGCAGCTGTTAACTGGCAGTTCTCGAAATTAAAAACCAGATGTCAGAGGCGCACGTGCATGCTAGTATGAAAAATTCAGCGTTTTAACACTCTTGTGACTATTTCCGACTGTTGCAGCAAGGGTAGATAAAGTTTACAAGTCGTGGGGTAAAGTCGATTTCCGCAGTCAATGGGTATAATTCTGAGATCGGATATATCCGATTAACGCAGCAAAAGGGTTAAGGTAAAATGTACCAAAAATGGGAAATCGGGCAGGCAAATGTTGTAGAAAAACTGAAAGATGGTAAATAAATAGATATCAGATCGAAATTTTAAGTAGGTTTGCTGCCCTAGACTGCTCAAATGATGAGGAGGGAGAGACAATGAAAAATTGTCAGGAATAGTGGGCAATTGACAGGAATAGTATTAGTATTAGTAGTGTAGGTCTTTGCAAAATGAATATGAAAAAAACAATGGTTTGACAACAAATGTTCAAAAGTAATATAGGAGAAAAGGGAAGCAAAATTACTTTGTTTATAAAGTCCTAGTGTATTGCACTTAAACACAATTATCATTGCAAATAGGAAGGCCAGTGCTTTATTCAAAACAAAGAGTGTATTTGAAGGGTAACGTAAGTAAGATATAAAAAACAGCAAAAATAATAATATCATGAAATTTTATTTGGGTGTTAAGGAATACAAGAAAAGTTATCAGGCTAGGTTCAATTTAGTGAAAGATGAGAATGGTAACCTGATGGCAGATACGAGTGAGGTTTTGAGTGGATGGAACAAGCACTTCAAACAAATTTTGAATGTTCATGAAGGATCCAAATTAGGTGAGAGTATTGAAATCCATACTGCTGATCCACAAGTCCTAGATCCAAATAATAGTGAAGTCAAAGAAGCTATTAGGAAGTTAAAGAACCACAAATTTCCGATAGAGATTCAATTCCAACGGAATTAATAAAGGGAGGTGGTGAAAAGTTAGTAATAGAAATTCATAAATTGTCATGTTCCATATGGAACCATGCGATATTACCACAAGAATGGAAGGAAAGTTTTATAGTATCCATTTTCAAAAATGGATATAAAAGAGTGTGTAATGAAGGTATTAAAGGTATCTCACCTCTACCAACATGCCATAAAATTAAATCTAACATAATTCTTATGAGAATGATGCCATATAGAGAAGAAATAATTGGGGATCATCAGTGTGGATTTTGAAATAGATCAACAATGGATTAGATTTTTACTATTTGGCAGATATAAGAAAAAAAGTGGGAATACAACATGATGGTCCACCAATTATACATATCTTTTTAAAATGCCTATGATTCAGTTAAAAGAAATAAATTATATGGAATTGAGTAGGGAAGTATTGACATTAAATGGTACAATGCAGTTATTAAGATATGAAGATGACTTAGCTTCGTTGGGCAATAATATGGAAGCTGTTGAATAATGCAGAAATTTTACTAGAGGTCAGTTAGGAAATAGGTTTATAAGTGAATTCTGACAAGATTAAGTATATGATCACACAGAGAACACACATTGGGGACGATAATTTAGAGATTATTGCAAATGACATATCATTTGACAGTGTTAATGAGTTATATTATTTAGGAACAATTTTAACTAGAAATAACCATTTTAGTTTGGAAATTAGGAAAATAATATAGTCAGGAAATGTATGCTATTACTTGGTCAGTGCGTTGTTAACACCACGCCTGCTTTAAAGGAATGTAAAACTAAGAATATACAAAACCATTTTACCAGTGGTTTTCTATGGGTGTAAAATGTGGTCTTTTAACTTACATGACAAAAACAAATAGAGGGTGTTCAAAAACAAGGGGATTAAGAAGATATTTGGTCCAAAAAAGGATGAGGCTACTGGGTAGTGGAGGAGGTTATATAATGATGAGTTACATACTTTGTACTCATCACAAGACATTTTTAGAATAATCAAGTCTGGTAGATTTGAGTAGGCAGGACTTGCAGCGCAAATAGGATATTCTAAATTCTTGTTCAGGGTACTGACAGGCAAACCCAATGGGAAGAGACCATTGGAAAGACCTAGATGCAACTGGGAGGATTACATTAGAATGGACCTGAAAGAGATAGGGTGTAATGAGGTTGACTGAATAGAACTAGCTCAAGAGGATAGATGGCTTACGTTTGTAATTGTAACAGTGAACTTTCAAGTTCCTAATGCCATAGAGTAACTAAATAGGTATGTACAGGAATTACCTCCTCTAGTAACTCGAGAGCAAATTGCTTTCTCACAAGGTACTTTATGTTTTGTCATACTTTTCAATGATTATTTTAATCATGTTGAAATTAAATGTCAAATGTCTAGTAAAGGATAGTACTTTATTATCAGGTTGATTATATTTTTAAGCTCTACAAGTTAAGTCCCCCCTCTGGCTTAAAAATGGTTAATAAACCATGATTAGTGAATTAACCATTTTAATGCTATGATAATGTATTTAAAATCATTTATATCTGATATAGTGTTGTTTGGGTTGGGTAAGGGCAGTAGTATTTAAATCCTGTAATTTTTAAATCACCTATAGTACAAGAAAATGTATAGCAAAACATTACATAGCTCATATTGATAGAACATGTATACAGAGACTTTATTAAATGGTTGGATTGTTATTATTAGCCACCACTACTTGCCAACATTTCTTTAACCTTCGTATACTCGCGCATTGGTCTCTCAGACTGACAAATGATAATTCGTTGTTTTCTCAAAAATTAACATCACTGGGACTTTGCGGTTTTTAGTAGCTTCTTAATTTGTTGTTAGGCATTGATTAGTGCAGCACGCATGTTGGTGCCGAGTGGACGTGTGGCACTTTATTACTATTGTCGGTTCGTGAGACCGACGCGAGTCTAAGTGTTACTATTTTAGGTAAGTAAAATTTATTTTTATTTTAAAACATTACTCAATGAAACGTATAATTTATTTTAGTGGTGTATAATACTTATTGAGTTTATTGTATTACATTATTTGAGAATCGTTTTCTTTGTTTTTAGCCATTTTTGTCACCACAATGGAGGAAGAAAGAATAATGGCTCTGTTAGAATGTGAATATTCCGATTCAAATTACGATGACAAGAGTGAAAGTGAGGATGTGCCAAATAAAAATAAAAATGATCTACTTGTCTCTAGTATGCACGATGATGCACAAATAAATGAATGAACTGGAAAACCAGAGATAATTATGGACTACAATGCTACAAAAGGGGGCGTTGACACTGTAGATAAAATGTGCGAGACTTATAACTCCGCTAGAGGAACTAATCGGTGGCCTATGGTTACTTTTTACAGCCTTATGAATGTTGTGGGGATAAATTCTTATATAATATATGGTCTTAACAATTTCAACATAAAAACAAGACGCAAGAAGTTTCTAGAGACGCTTTCATATGATCTCATAATGCCCTATCTCAAAATGCGGGCATTAATTTCAAGTTTGCCAAGAACACTGAGACAAAGGCTGTTAGAAATATGCAAACTTGATAATCCAGAACCTTCATCATCAGGTAATCATCAAGCAGGTCACTGTTCATTCTGTTCGTAAAAAAAAACAAAAAAACTGAAGACACAATATAGCTGCATGAACTGCAAAAAATATTTTTGTCTCGAACACGCAGTTATGGTATGTTCTGATTGCTACACAAACAACTCTAATAATGATTAATTCTTATTTTTATAATATTGTATTATTCTTTATACTTTCATTTATTAGATTAGATTAGATAACTAACACATGAAAAAGTTTATTTTTGTTATTAAAGTTAGAGTACAAAAAAATTATTTCTTTTTTAAGAGAATGAGTTAAAAGTCTGTTTCTACCAAATAAAGTTAAAGTTCTAATATTTTTCTGTTTTTTTTAATTCAATTATATACCCCCTTCTATATAATAAATACCAATAATGCTTAAAAAGTATATAATTAAAATGATACAGACGAGATCAAATCTCGGTCTGAGACACCGTGCGCGAGTATATGTGTGATGCCGTTGGGCGCGAGTATACGAAGGTTAGATGACCTAAAGACAATTATTGTTGATGAAGGTCTTGGTGAAAATTCTTATTTCCCCAACTACCATGTCATACACAAGCCGTTGAGAGATCTGCGAAGAATGTTACAGAAGCTTCTGGGAAGGTGTATGGGCAAGAGAAAAGGGATGGGTTAATTCACTCACAGCTGGAATCACGCCTAAAAATGGCCTCGTTTGAAACAGAAACTGATTAAAATTTTCTAATGTGTCTTAACATACCTATGGACAGTTGGTTGGGAAGGGTGTGGGAGGAACTCGAATTGCAGCCACCTTAACGTGGTGAGTTTTGAGTCACTTAATATAAATAGCTGGCAAAAAGCAGCACACCGCAATCTTTATACTTATGTAAAGTAGGAAATAAGAGAAGGTGGCAAGGTTGGGTTGGATTCAACAATCTGTCACCCTTTGGTGATTTTATTTCTACCATTAAGACCCAATTTCCCTTCTCCCATTAGAGTGAATCAGTCCATCCAAATGTCAGTATCACAAGTGGCATACTTAGAGAGCCTAATGACACTTATATGAGCTTTGCCTGACCAACAACCAGCTAAAATCGTATGCTCAAATATTTTACAGTTTTTGACCAAAATAGCGAATCTTTGACACAGTTTTGGGGGCAAAAGATAGTATCCAATCAAGTCCATATTTTGGGAATTTCTTATTGGTACCAAACAACATCTTTTACTGCCCCAAACGTTCTGCTCTACCAACTTATTTCTTTTTTGATCCATCCTACTACAGAGTTTGGTTGACTACTGAAAGAAAAGAAGAAGTCACAGCCAGTACAGAAATACAATGATTTTTACTTAGATTAAGTTCACGAAAGGAAACAAGAGAACAAATACCAAGGGGAAGAAAAGAAGATCTTGAAAGAAGGGAAAACTTGGGTGGTAGTAGAATCCACTCTCCACGAACAAAACAAAGTTGATGAAGTACATCATAGAGACAACCTTGACTTTAACGTGAACTGGTTTGGCACAAAAATGGCGCCACAGAACCCTAGACATCGTGGCCCAGGGCAATTTCTAGGTCGGTACCTAAAAGCTCCAACCCCTGCACCCCGAAAGGTGGGACTCACTGGTTGGACCGGCACTGGGGGCTCGTGCCTCTCACCTATCCAGGGTGGTAACTGGAGCCATTTACTTCCGCTCACAGAAGCGACCTTGCGATCTCTACTCTTTCCTGTGTGTAGGGAAATGGGATTACGCCCATTGCACGTGGGAAAGTAATCCCCCACTACTCGTGTGTACAAGTGGAGGCGCCCATGTTCTAGCCCATGCACTACTAACAGTTCAGGTTAGCACCAGAGCTCTAAAACGGCTCACTGTACGAATGGCGAGGCCCAGGCCCATAGACCCAGAACCCCAGGAGCCTGGCCCCATCATGCTGCCAACGCCACCCCTCGTCGGCAATTAAACTCACTGCCCCACAGAGTTCAACCCATTTCTGGGCCATTGCCTCGAGCAAGCTCGTGACGTGGGCTTTCGGCCCAGCCCTGTGTTCTACTTATAACGAAAGTAGTCTAACGGAGGCATACCAGTTGTCAGGGCCACCCCGAGCACCTGTAGGTAACCGATGCAAGCATCAGTCTCTCTGGCATGACAACATCATAGAAACACCAAAGATGAACATTTTTAGGATTCGAAGAAGCAAGAAGATTACCTGGACGATCTTAGATTATTAGAACAGAGAATCCTGGAAGGCCTACCAAAAAGTAATATGTGAACAATGCAGGTCTAGCCCTTGGAGAAAAGCTTGAATGCGCCAGTATCGCAAAAATCTCTTTGAGGGAAGGCTCTTACCAGAAATGAAGCTAAGGAGTGGAAAAGTGCAATTAAGGTGAATTCAAAGCCCTAATCAAGAACAAGACAAGGGTATAACTGATCGACCAGAAGGGCAAAATGTGATTGGATGTAGGCTTGTACTTAGGAATAAGTACAATCCCGAAGGTACCTTGTAATGAAGAAAAGCCCGAGTGGTGGCCAAGGGATATTCTCAACGCCCTGGACTGGATTTCAATGACACCTTTGTTTTAGTGGTGCAACTCAGTTCAGTGAGACTTTTGATCGCACTCGCTGTGGAGAATGATATGGCTGTTCATCAGTTGAACATAATTACCGCTTTTTTAAATGGCTTTCTTGACGAAGAAGTATTTATGGAAGTGCCCGAGCTTTTTGAAGAGTTGCTACCCAAAATTGAAATGATGGAAGATTTGCAAAGAGGAAAAACTGTCAAAGAGGGAACAGCTTTTAAAATGTTTGTTGAACTCAAAGAGGGAAATAAAGTTTGTTTGATGAAAAGGTCATTTATGAACTAAATCAGGCTGGTCACCAATGGCGCAAAGTGCTCAACAAAGAACTTCAGGACCTCGGGTTAAGCCAGCTGAGTACGGACATGTGTGTGTTTATTGGCAGACGAGAAGCCAACACGCTAAGTGTTGCCATTTATGTTGATGACATTGATCAATCTCAAGTAACTTGAATTGACTTTCTGAATCCAAGCAAAAATTAAAAAACCGCTTTCAAGTGAAGGATCTAGGAAGTGTTAAATATTGCCTGGAGATTGAATTCAATAAGGAAAGTGGCTCCAAGAAGATATCACAAGATGGATACGTTCAAGATATTTTGAGAAAGTTTGGAATGGAGAATTCAAAACCTGCCAAGACACCAATGGACCCGGGTATGAAGCTAGTGGAAGATGAAAATAGTTCGAGTGAAGAACTAGGAGACTATCCTTTCAGGGAGTTAATAGGAAGCTTGATGTAGCTGGCCATTGGAACTAGACTAGTTAAAGCTTTTTCAGTGAACTTTCTAAGCCAATTCAACAGATGTTACCAAAAAACAACACTGGATCGCAATAAAGAGGATTCTACGATATTTGCGTGGAACTATTATCCTAGGAATCACATACAAGAAGGGCTCAATTAATTTGGAAGGGTTTGTGGATGCTGATTGGGCAGCATGCACACAAGAATGAAGATCTTAAGACAGGTTTTGTTTTTGTTCTTGAAAATGGAGCATTGACTTGGGAGGCAAAGAAACAGCATACTGTGGTATTGTAAACTAATGAAGCTTAATACATGGAATTAACTGAAGCTGCAAAGGAAGCGATTTATTTAGGCAAATTCCTGAAAGAAGTAGGGTTGGAAAGTGCAGGGGTCATCCCAATTTAAAATGATAGTCAGGGAGCCAAAAAGCCTACAACAAACCCGATGTTCCATCCAAGAACCAAAGAATATATATTTATATATATAGGAACATGCAAAATTCGCATTTGCGATCATTTTAGGTGAATTCTACTGTTTTCATGTGAATAACGCGAAGTTAAGTTTTTTTATCTAGAAAAACATAATTTATTTCTAATTGGGTAATTCATGCAATACTTTTTTAAACATGGTAACACTGGTGATAACGCTTTGCCAGGGCTGCCGTTTAAACACATATCTGTTTTTGTTGATTTTAAAAGTATTGTATGAGTATTTTCATCGAGATGGTTTTTTTTTTAGGTTAAACTTTAAAAATAATGACTTCTACCTTTACACATACTATACTTAAATTTCAATTTCGATAGATTTATTCTTTGTTTTCAGCCTTTAAGATTTAACACTAGTTTCAAGCAAGGACATTAATATATATGGACTTAGCTACAAACGGTCATGTTTGGCAAAATTATATATTTTTTATTTTATTCCCTTTTCCCTATTTGATAGTAGTTATGACATGTTTTGGTGTTATTATTGTTTGGTCTTAACATAAATTGACAATAAATTTTTAGATGTTGCTATTTGAAAAACTCGGAGGAAATGATATTGAGACTTTAATATCGCTTTTTGAGGAAAAAAACCACCACTTTTCCCCTAAAAATAACCTCATCATTTGCATGTCTTTATATATAAGTCACATTTCATCAGGAAAGTGCTCAAACAGGGTTCGGTGTCATTACGTTATTTGCCAACTTCTGATATGATGGCAGATGTATTCACCAAAGGATTACCAGGACCGAAACATCAGAAGTGTTTGAAGAACTGTGGGATGAACATTTTGGAATGAACTGAAATGGTGTGTGCTTGTGGGGAAGTGTAGGACATGGTTATGTAGCAGCAAGCTTCAGCCCTGCCTCTTACTGTGTATTATATTTTGTAAACAAAACATAACCATATTGTGTAATCTGTGTCCCCATTTTCATCACTGTTCTTTTGTTACTATAACTTGTCTGTGCTTCTTTGACATCCGCGACACAGTCTATTGTATTTTTAAGAGGGGTTGACCAAAGTCAGAATCAAACTGACTATAGACTCACTTTGTATAAGTTTGAAAACTCAATAACACTATGAGTATAGCCAGATTTTTAGCAGTGGAATGCACCCACACATACAGACATGGATTCTAAGGTATTATAGTTATAATGGACCTGGTGCCATTTATAGGGAGATTGTAGTTCAAATTCCAGCCTAGAGCATTTGAGATGGATTTCTGTATGTTATTTATTAATGTGTTTTTACTGAGCTTCTCTCCATACTAACTTTTTTTCTCTCTCAACTAATATCTTCAGTATTTCCTCTTAGACTAAGCAGTCTCTTAACACTTGTGATAAAATGTAATAAATAAACAAAACTAAAGTAGTGGAATGAACACTTTAAGTTTTATTATTTCTAATAGAATTTCCATATTTAATAAAGAAATAAAAAATAATGGCTTAAATAAAAGACTTTGGCTATAGAAAACCTAAAATGCATGTGTGGAATAAGTGTACTAACATGCACTATGTAAACCTTTATTGCTGTTAATCTTATGTGCTGTTAAAATCAGTTCACTGTAAAGTTATACTTTTGAATTTGTGTAATTTATTATGAGTACACAGTTTTTTTAGGATCAGCTAAGCCCTTCTGTACCCCCCTGGTTATAGGGCTGAAAGAGCTCTATATGAATATAGCATTACTTTAGTTTTCCATTTATAAATAAGTCTTTTAAACATATTTCAAAATAAACATTTCAAAACAAGTGGCATGCTTTGATAAACCAAATATTGTTTTGTGGTATTTAGAACATTAATAAAATTTCAATATTTATGGAAATAATTCAAACAATTTTGAAAATAAGTCTAATTTTGACTGGACTGAGTCATGTCTACCCAAATGCATTTATGGTGATATAATTAAATGAAGTTAAGGGCCTCTACACTTAGCTGACTGTGGATATCTTGTTCCTCCTGCAAGGGTGACGGCATGCAACAAGAACAAACCATATATAAGCCTCAAATACAAAATAGTTGACCTGCAACCTGACCAAAAGGGTATATTTAACAATGTAATAGGTGACCTGGTGGTCTAGGGTTAAGGTGCCAAGGCTTCTGTGCTGGGGGTCCAGGGTTCAATCCTAGGTCCCAGTACAGATTTATCTGATTGCCAAACTCTTCCTTCACCTCTGACAAGACATGTATTAATCACAACTTGTGAATGTGTGGAGTGCCAGGCCTTCACCATGGTTCGGATCCCACGTTAAACTGTAGGTCCTCCATTTCATCTCACCATTACCCTACATTACACATTAGCATAAGTGTGTATAGCCTGAACGAGTAGGAAGACGTGATGCTAATAATAATAGCAATGTAATAATAATAATAGTCTTTTATTTAGTCAAATGCGGTGAGCAACTATCAGCTAAGATCGACGAATGAGGTAGTTTTAAGGGTTGAATAAAATAATGTATGCATACAATATGTTTATTCGTTCTTTTACTTTCCAGTATGAACAAAACAATTACTTAAGGGTAGCTCATTGCTTGATGGTCACACTAGGAGTGGTTTTATAAATTTCTAAATTGTGATTTTCCTATCCTCTCTCCAGACAAAAATATATATATATATTTTTAAAGAATATTATGTTTAAATAAATAAATATTGAGAGGAGATAGAAAAACCACCATGATTAATCACACAAGGAATATACCTATAGTGCACCCAGCTAAGATTAAAATCCCAAACTCCACATCACTGACAATCCAGTATATAAACATGATTTTTACAAAATCCTCAACGCTAAACTCTTCAAAGAATAAATATAATTATTTTTTTGTTAAAGAGCGAACAAATGTAATCAACAAAAAACACAAGGTCAGTGTTTTTGATAGCAATCTACATTTGTTTGCTGAAAAAATATAAATTTATAGCTAGGCAGGCCCATTCAATGAAATGAAGTGTGACATAAAGCATAGTTGTCTATGGGGGGGTGGGGTTGAGGCTGGTAGGTAGACCATACCCCTTTCCTCTAACTTAATTTTCCTGTAAATATATTTAATTTTTGTGGTAAGTGCTAACTTGGAACTAGTGTTAAACGAAGAACTTATATGACAATTAGATTAAATTTCAAAAATAAGTCCTTGTTCATAAAATAATTATTTATTTTACGCTAAAATAAATCCGTCCCTAAAGAAAGGGCTATAGAGTCACATATTCAATGGTGGTGGAACCAAGTTGGGAGGGTGAGGGGGGTGCATAGTGGACATGTTTCCTCCTTTCAAAGTATTACCCTCTCCACTTTGAAATAGATTTGCCCTCTTTAGATTTATTTCCCTCACGCTGATATTCTCAAATGTAAAGTTGAATAAAAATAAATGTTAAAACAAACCAAGAAAAATACAAAGTTTTGTTAAAATGCGCGAGTGTGTGGTAGGGGACAGAATAACCCTTTTCCAAGATCATTATCTTAACCAAAAGCAAATGAGCTATTGGTTAACTCATTATCAATTAAATGTGATCTTGGAGATGTTGCTTGCACAATGAACTATAATTATGAAGAAACTCCAAATACTAGCTTTTAGAGGCATCTAATCCACAAAATATTTATTTACACAAAATATGAATTCTACTAAAATATTTTAGTGTGACTCTTGTCTAGTGAAAATATTGCAATCGTGTCAAAATCATTTGATCATAAGGGACACAAGAAAATTAAAAATACTTAGGGGGTGGTTGCATTTTGGAAAACTAAACATATAAATTTATAAGACCTACTTTATATTTTTCCAAGAAATTGAGTTTTTTTAAGCAAGGGTGGGAGCTTTATATCTTGTGTTGAACTTAAGATAATTATGACAAATGTGTGTCTGTAAGCAATGAAGTATCTGGTGCTTATTCTTTTTTTATAAGAACAAGAAACTGTTCACATACTTCTATGCTTGCAAACATTTAAAATATTTTGTCTGAAAATTTAACATATTTTTCGAATTGATATATGGTGAGAAACGAGTAAAAATTATGTATATCATACCTCACTTGCTAGATTCCTCAAATAATAATACATTTTTCTAAATTTTATATTCCCAAATGGTATATTATAAATTTTATAAAAATATGAATTGGGCCAGTATGTTGGTTTAAAAGGTCCGTGGGCTGCACAAATGTTCAGATGGATTGAGTTGCATATGGCATGCTAATTTGAGAAGCCTGCTCTTGTGGTTGAGTGATTTCTTAACTGAATCAGGCCAAGAGTAAACTTAGGTCTGCAATGGTTCAGGCCCTCTTGGATGATGTGATGCTTCCAAATCAAACTAACACATGCGGCAAAAGTATATGAGAATCTCTTGAAAGTTAAAAAGCTCAGTGGAATTTGATAATCATGTGTGTCTGTGAACGTTATTTATGTTTTGTAGTTTGTGATTATATTTGTGTTAATGTTTTGTATACTTCAGCAAGATAACTTCAAATTTATAATGAATTAAATTCATTATAGCCATGAACTTTTGATTTACTTAAGGTAAGAGAGTTAATTTAGGAGAGGAGTGGCAGTCAGCAATTTTCATCAAGTGCATCTTTGCTTTATGCACATTCCAAGTACAATTGTAGCTCAGTAGTCTATTCAGCTCATAGCTCTAAGCAACAGATGATGGCTCATTCTTAGAGTAACGCTTGAATTTGGCATATGCTGCATCAAGTCTCTTCATTAAAGTCTGCTTATCATGGCAGTAAATAGTTATAGTTTGCCATTAATATTATCTTACCTATAAGCTATGGAATGGTATTTATTTCAATATTTTTGTTCACATTTTTACATAGTGAGAAATATATAATATTGTGATGGAAAAGCCCAGGTAAAGATACCTCGACCTTTCCGTTAATAGTAAGCAGGTCTAGCTAGACAACATTTAAAGCCTGTCTGCATGCTCATTTGGATAGAGAATCACCAAAATTCTTACATGATCCCTTTTCCAATTTGCTTTCTTCCTCAACAATGTGGTCATTTTGAATTTATATATAAAACTAACTTAGTACATGGTAAAAATAATTTTTCCAGGAGGGAGCCGAGAGAAAGTTGATGTAATCTGTTGATTCTTTTAGCACATCTTATTATGTGTCTAGGATGCATGGATATTAGTTACGCTATTGGGGCGGGTATAAAGAAGGTGGTATTTAAATGAAATGTACCCACATTGGTGTAGAGGAAGAGTGATAACCAATTTTGGAAAAAACCCTCTGCACACCTGACCAGAAAGTGAATTCCAACCTCCTCATTACTGAAAAACCAGATTAGACGAGTCTGACATTAAGTCCAAGTGCAAACCAATGTGGGTATGTGAATATATTGTTTTGATATATATGTATTTGTGTGTAAAAAAGGGGAGAGATTGTATTAGAAGTCAAATACACTAAATTAAATGTGAGCAATGAATATTAAAAAATAAGATTTAATAAGGTTGACATTCTCGATATGTTACACATCTTATTGCAATTTCAAACCAAAGTGTTTTTTAATGTTGATTAATTATAGTTTTGTTTAAGGTTTATAGTTTTGTATATGCTCAGTTTAATATTTTAAGACACAAGACGAGATGACAATAGCTAAGACTGAAATTTTGTTTAAACAACACAGATAGCTTGATGAAATGAATAAATCTTACTCATTTATAGAGGGATTGAAATAATGTTCTTGCAAATTTGTCAAATGTCACAAAAAATAACAAAATTGTACATTTTTTTCTCTCCTATAAATGTGCACTACTTTAATGCAAAAATGGTAGTGACAACTTCCCAAATATTTTGAGTGTGTGTAAATATAAAAATATGTTATGACTAGGAATGCATTAAAATTAAAACAAAAATAGTTTTATTCTTCTAAATATAGTTTTAAACAATTTGAATCAAATTTAACTCATTTATTAAGCTTATGGAAATAAGTAATGTCATAGATAATTTGTAGGCTTGACTGAAAATAAAAAAATGTATTATACAAATATATTTTCTAAAAACACTTGGGTTGAAAGAATTTGAGGATTGACTGGATTTAAGAATAAGAATAAAATAAGTGTCTGACACCTTCTCACAGTCATTATCGCATCTGTCTAGTGAGATAGAGGTCCCGGGTTAAATTCCCAGAATGGCTGAAACATTTATTACTGGTGTAATGTGAATTTACCCTTTCACAATGATGAATTAATGGACGAGGACTGGATGTTATGCCTGTCCGTGTCTTTAGTTAAATTATAAGGCATATGAAGCTATGACAGGCCTAGCAAGCCAGTAGTGGAAAATATATAATTTCAGTTTAATCTATTTTAGAATGGGGCAGTATGTTCAATATATGAAAAAATCATATGTAAACAGAGTCAATTATAATTATTTTGTAGTCTTGGTTCAAGGTCAATTGGCAAGTCATTAAACATATGTTCACAATAGTAAAAACATAGGATGATTATAAATTCAATTAGAATAGGTTATCCACCCTATAGAAAATATATATTAGGATTTACTAAAATACCACTTTGCAGTGACCAATGTATGTTGTAATTAAGAAATTAGAAAGTACTTATATTATCCAAAAAACTATCAATGTGGTACAAAGTTTCATGAACTATTTGGGATATCTTTTAAAATCATTGAAAAAAGAAGTGAAAAGGGATCCAAACCTTCAAGTACCCGAGAAATTGCTGAATATCGCATTACACCTATTGTAAGAGATAGCTTGTGGCTAATTATAAATGACTGTTTCTGTGGAGGTGAACTTATTGAAAAGTAAAGTTTGTTGTAAATTTGTAAGAAGCATTTTCTTATTATTGGTATCAGAAGCCTTGCTAAATAAAGTCCACTTGTTCCAAAAGTGTTTATTATCTTCTGTCCAAGGCTAATTTTATATCATTAGTTACATTTATGAGTTCTATAATTGTGTTGTGATGTAATTGAAAACAAGATTTGTACTCTTCCGTTTACCCTGAACAGTTGCAAACTTTTTTACTTAAGTCCACTAAGGCTTAGTTTATAAAATAGGGCCATTGTTTAAAAAGCCAAGTATAGCTCACTATATTTCTAGGTGAACTGGGTGTATACTTCTTTAGTATTTAGATTGTGGGAATATATGACTTTAGGTGGGTTTTATATATTCCAAAGCCTTTTTAAAGTACCAGGTATATAGTCATGTGTCTATCATCTGACACTTGTAACCCAAATGATACTAAAAATAAATTTTGACCTGAAACAGATCTTAGGCTGCACAGTAGAGGGTAAAATTCCTACTTTTGGAGTATTTAAACTTTCACTGTTGAAATTAAAAATAAGAAGTAATTTTTAAGTAAAAAAAACTCCAGGGCTTCTTTATTTTATTTCTTTTAGTGCCTATTAGTTCTTTCGCAAGGTTTTGGTTAGGTGTGAGCACTTATGATATAAAAATTGATCATCAAGAATTTCATTTTTTGTGTGAAGCTATTAGAATAGATGTACACGTGAGTATCGCATTATGAACATCAAAGCTATACAGTTCACTTTTGTTTTTTTAAGGCTAGCAGATTGATCAGTGATAATCCTCAGAATGTATTTTTACTGTGTCTCTTTGTAATGTGTTCATTTCTAGTTTTATAAATATTTTACGTTTAATAGTATATTCATATATATTTCAATGAACATTTTTGATTATAGGCACATACCCTAACTTCACCAATACAGTTAGTTGCATAACTAGTAGTATTATTACTTCTCCATTAATTTAAGGCACATCTAGAAAATAAGAACCATATATATACACAAGAATAAGTTTGGGTATTGCAAAGTGAGGTATACCTAATTAAGTCTGTCATGCATTTAGTGTCTTTTGTTTATTTACTGGCAATCTTATTTTATGATGAATGTGAAACTGAAAATCTAGACATCTGAAAGCTAACATGAGTAATACAGATTCTAAATACGAAATTGTTTGTTTGATTGAAATTCATTGGTAAATTAATGAAGTGGGGGGACAAAATGCAATTAATGAAGGCTGTTTCGCGAAGGCAGAAGGAAAGTGCCCAGCGAGAATCTAACAAGCCACCTATCTAGATTATGAACAAATGGCTTGAACAAGTGTATAAAAATTTGGGAAGACTGACAATTCATCATTTCTGATTTTTTTTTCTCTTTTCTTTCTCTCTTGCTAGATGCTAGAGTCCATGTAATTGTAAAAAATTATTTCAAGTACTAAAAATTATATTCAAGGTCGGTAACCAAAATGCAAACAAAAAATTACAAGATGAATTGCAAAGTGGTAGTATTTTTAAAGTATCACGATGGTGACACATTTTTTGCCCACATTGTGACAGTGTATGAAACATGGGTTTGTCATGTGACACTAAAGATTAAGCAGCAATCTTTCCAGTGGCCATTTTCGGATCTTCTGAAGCTGAAGAAGTTTAAACAAAGGTGTTTAGCTAAAAATAAAATAAAACATTAAGGCATCTGTCTGTTGGTGCAAAGCTGATGGAATTCATGTTACTGTGAACTCTTAAGAATTTTTGGCATGCGATTCAAAACAATAGTCTAGGTTTACTCAGCACTGAAGTTTATTTGCTTCATCACAATGCATAACCCCATGATGCCATTTATACAGGTGTATTACTCGACCAATTTCAGCTGTAAATATTTTAACCGTTCACTTTATAATTCCACAGTGCATCACCATTTTATTCCTTTGAAGAAACTTTTAGTCAGTTTGTGTTTGAGCAGTAATAAAGAGGCAAAAAAATGTGTGACGGTGGAGTGAATTAAAAATTTTTCAGAAAATTTATTTGCCTTTTCTCTCATTAAGACCAATGTTTGATTTGTTTGGCATGTATGTAATTATGATATAAATGTTACTTAATAAGGAATGTGTTTTTTAAAAGCAATTTGGTTCTTACTTTCTAGACGAACCTCGTACATCCCTTCTTGAACAACTAACACCACTTAGCAGTTTTCAATCTTGAACAATTACTGCCATGCCTCCTGAGGAAGCCACCTGTAGCAAGTGAAAGTTAGTGTTTAAACATGAACATGTTTACTACGCACTGATCTCTTGCAAGTATTATTTATAATGTAGACAAAATTTATTGTTCCTGTTCATCAGGGGTAGACTGACAGGTTCCAAGAGAACTGGGACTACAAATGGGCTAACCCTTAACATATACTTATAAATACTGCTGAAGCTAAATTTCAGTGTAAGCTTAGTGGTGTGGTGAAGAATTTGAATTTTATCAATAGTAAATTTAACCCAAACACCATTTCAGATATATTATCGATGATTATATCACTGATCAGTCCACTTAAAATATCACTATCTACTTTATATAGGCATAATAAAACATTATTCTAAATTGTTTGATAATAGCTGAAATTCTATTCTATTTTTGATTCATTGAAGTTTATATAAAAAAAAAAGCCTGCAAATTGTGCAAATTATATAATTACAATCAATACACACTAAACAATAAACATGACGGTTTTACGTTTAATGTCTTTGTACATCTTCACAAATTAAGTATTATAGAAATCCTGACGGACCTAATGAAGTTTTTGATTAAAATTGAATAAGAAAATAATAATTAATAATATAATGGGCATAGTTTAAATTATTTCAAGCAAACCAAACCAAACCAGCACATCTCCCGGTATCCCAGTGGCCCAGTCAATCCCTGCTGTTCATTTCAAATCTCTACATAAATATTTAGCTTGACTTCACTCACCCTATGAATACTGGATCTTCGTGTTTCTCCATAACCAAGTTCATTCTCTTCCAGACCTAGGTCTGAGTTTGAGTCTAAATGGTTTCGCCCAACTCCATCCTGAAATCCAGCATACAATGACAACATTAAAAAAATAAATAGGAAATGATCTATCGGTAAGCTAGATATTCTATCCAAAATTGTTTTACACATTTTTAAAATTAAAATGGGTAAGTTAACATAAAAATAGAACTAGGTCCGAGTTTGAGTCTAAATGGTTTTGCCCAACTAAATCNAAAAAAAAAAAAAAATTCTATGGAAGAATTTATCTGTAAGCAAGATAATCTATCAAAGACTGTCCTTAACATTTTTTATCAAAATAGGTAGGTTAACATAAAAATCCTTATATATAATTTGATAAGCCCGTTTACAGCAATAGAAATTACGAGGAAATGACTGAAAAAATTTTGACAAACGACCACTCATTTTAATGGTTTAGGAGTCCAGGATGTCGGAAAAAATATTAGTTTTCCAAGAAAACCCGATTTTCACAGGGAATTTTCAGTTTTTCATGCTTCGTTTAGTCACCATAGAAAACGTTATTTGCTGCATGGCTGTAAATTTCTAAATAAAATTGATCTCTTTGGCTAAAAAATATTAACTCTATCTTTATTTGTTGGTCCAAACACATTACAATTTTCTATTTGGATGAATATTTATGTTTGGATGCTGGTAATAACACATATAAATTGATATGCCTAAATGGGTGAAACATTTATTTTGTATTAGAATGCTGTTGTTTATTCGCATTTATATCAATAATATTGAGCATAATTCGAAAATTAAAAGGTTACATTCGTGAAAGTATTGTCTATGTTATGTTTTGCGCATGATAAAATGATGATTAAATATGTTTTGGTATGTATTATAAATTCAAAAACAATAAAATGATTTTAACTAGTGTTTAAAAATAGCCATTTTGACTATTTAAATATGAGTTTTGGTGTTCATTTTTTTGCAAATAGTAAAACAATAGAAATGATTAAATTAAACTATTTTTTTCATTTTACTGCTTAATTTTGAGGATATGATAAGAGTAATGTTTTGTGTACCCCATCTATATTTTCACATTCTTACAAATACAATGAGTTCAGTTATGTTTCCATTTTGATATTTAATTTTGAGGGAATGATATTTAAAATAACCGTAATCACACACACACACACACACACACGCACGCACGCACACACACAAAATCTCTAACATATTCCCCCCCCCCC
>CABFWB010001853.1:55457-84561 GCA_902151455.1 Timema bartmani | reverse complement strand
CCCCCCCCCCCACACTCTCTCTCTCAAACTTAATCCCTCTTTCTAACACTCTCTCTAACCTCACATACTCTATATTACACAAATTCTCTCACATTATCTTTATTATTCTCTCTCTCTTAAGCTCTCACAAACTCTCTCTCTCAAACAACTCCTATTTCAAACTTTCTCAAAACCACTCTCTATCTCAATCTCTCTCTCTCTTAAACTCAATCGCTAACTCTCTCTTACTCTAATTTGATAAGCCCGTTTGCAGTAATAAAAATTGCTAGGAAACGGCTGAGCAGATTTTTACAAAAGACCTCTCTTTTTAAAGGTTAGGGATCTAGGATGTTGGGAAAAATAGTAGTTTCCAACAAAAAGCTGACTTTCTCAGAGAATTTTTAGCTTTTCATTCTTTGTTTACAACACCATGGAAATCCTACTTTGTGCATGAATATATATATATATGTAGATATAATATTTCTTTCTGATTACAAATAATACCAACTAATTTCTTACTTTAGTGGTATGGTGCAACAAATTGATATCAGGTTATATTAATAGTTAATAATAATAATTAATAGCATTGTTAATTTTTATCTTTCTTCTTCTTTGGCTTTGAATGTTCACCTCTGCTCTAATGTATAATTTGATAAGCTCTTTTCCAGTAAGAGAAATTGAGAGAAAATGGTTGAACCGATTTTGACAAATCTCCACTCACTTTAAACGTTATGGGTCTGGGATAGTGGCAAAAATATTAGCGTAAAACAAAAACTCTAATTTCCTAGCGAATTTTACATCTTTTTATTCTGTGTACGCAAGGGCCCATTTGTACAATCATTATTTGTGTACATCACCATGGAAACGATGATTTGTTTATAGTTTTATATGGATAGATAAAATATTTGTCTTTGATTAAAAGTAATAACTAATTTTTACTTAAGTGTTTTGGTGCCACAAATAGATAGAGAGCTGGAAGAGGGGTCATTTAAAAGTTCTCATCTTGGTTCGAGGGGGGAAAATAAACGTTTTTATTCACATTAGACACCAAAAGATCTCTGTAAAGTGTATAGCCTTTGACGAGTAAACTATTAGCTAGAAAGTCGAGTGAATGCCTTTTATAGAGATCTTTTCCCAATAAAAAGTTAAGAATACATTTTAGTTCAATAATCTTCAGAAATTGCTCCAACAATCCACTAGTACTATCTTAAATTTGGGAGGGTCATAAGCAATAAGAGACTGAGCAGACTTTCTGTAGCAGTGAAAGACAGAGTATTGTGATAATGTAAAGATTCATTTATGAATAAAAACCATACTTTTCATATATTATAACATGTCAGGTGACCAAACTTAGCAAATTAAATTAGTTTGTAGGTAATAATATGTTTTACCGTTTTAAAATATTACATAAACATGTGGATGACTTTTAATGTTAATTAACACTTTTACTGCTGACAGAAAATTCATGGTCCATACCAGAAATGCTGGCCATTTTTAGCATAGTTTGTGATTTTTATAGTAACAAAATAAACATTATATAATAACGGTACTTATATCCTTTTAAAGATCTGATTATGCTCCTTAGTTTGAAATATAGAACAATGATATATGATAAAAAAAATATTTTTGGATATAATTTTTTTATATCTCTGTTTTAGTAAAATAAAAATAAAAAAATTGAACCAATATACATTTTTGTAATAAACACAGTGTAATCAATAAAGTATAACAATAAAGGCTAAAGTGAATACTAAACATTACTAAAAATTCAAAGACGCAAACACAAAATTTTATTTACCAATCAATTTTTTTTGATGAAGCAGTTCAAAAGAAAACACAAAACACAAACTAACTTAACTCATATTGAACTGATATCGTGTGTCTCGCCTACCAGATTTTCCTGTTTCTTTTTTCTCTTTGCTGAACATAAAAGTATAAATGCGCAAAAATAAATAAAATGTAATAAAAATAAAGGAAATGTCAGTTTTTCTATACAATGTCTAAATAAGATAAAAACATTATAAATAAACAAATGAATGTATATCGCCAGAGAATAAATAAAAAAAAAGTTGAGAACTGTACAGAAAATTGCATGTAAAAACAGAGTAGGGCAAAATTTGATACCAAAGAAGTGTGAATGAATAAAAATAAGTAATGATACTATAACAACCGTTGCTTGTATAATAGATATAAATAACAAACAAAGCAATACGGTCACAGATAAGAACACAGACTAATCTCACACAGGGTCAGTCACTATAACCCAACTCGATGACAGCTGTAAAGATCGAATATTTCTATCGAAATAATTCATGTGCGATCGATCAAGTGACAATTTTGGTACAAAATATCCTTCAAACAATGCTAGAGAAGTATTAAAACACCTGAATACATTTAAAACACATGACAAAATGGAAGACAATTTAATATGTCTCCCGCATTCCTCATGAGTTCCACAAAGACGTTTAAATACGGATCTAGCACAGAGTGTTAATTCATTGGGAAGACCTTAGAAACAGATAAGAGAATAACATTATAATGGACCTGAAAGAAGTAGGGTGTAATGAGCTGGACTGGATAGAACTAGCTCAAGATAAAGATAGGTGGCATACTTTTTTAAGCGTGGCAAGGAACTTTCAAATTCTTAATGCCACAGAGAAAGTAAAATATTTACTTAACAAGTGGATGATTTATAATGTTAATACATATACTTTGAGGTAATATTTATCTTTGTGTACCCTGTTTTACTACCCGTATATATTTATACTAGGGGGTTAGAGACAAGGACGATGGAATTTGGAAGGAGTTAGAGGAAATGAGAAAACATTTGTTTGAATAGAGGAGTTGGAAACGATGTAGAATAAAACAACCTCAGTACAAACGGCCAGGATTTGAATGCCAGCCTTCCCGTCATCGGCAATCCAGTCCTTTGGTGGAATGATGGTTTAAGCTTTGTGACTACCTATGTAGTCAGATGGAATAAATAAACACTAAAACTTTTTTAATTCGAAGTCCAAAGAATATCTAAACAAATTCAAAAGATCCAAAATTCGAATGAACCATTTTCATGAGTATCTAGGCACTGGTGCACAATAAATCAATAAACTCAAAATATGCTAATTATAATCGCATACATTTTAGATATGCTGTATAAAACATGCATACACAATAAATACATGCATAAAAAAACAAGAAAAATTCAAACACAAAATATACAAACTTAAAAAATTTAGAATATGAAAATCATATACTTAAATCAGAATTGATGAAATCGTAGCTAACACATCACCTGTAATAGGAAACCCGCCTGCTGGCGATGCATAATTCCCACTTTCTCACATACAAGTATTAGGGGCATATGGGGTGGTTTAATAAAAAAAAAAGTTATGCTAGGTTTGAAATGAGTACAAACTCGAATAAATTAACATGTATAGGCTTCGAACTATCTAAATATTTCCTTCTCAAAATAGAACTAACCCATTTCCTGATGCGTGTTTAGCAAAGCAATCTGCGCAGGCCCAGGAGCCATTTTTCAACTGGAATACTATTATACGATAAATATTTACGCTACTCACTTATTTTCTCATTTATTGCTTTATTCATGGTCATAATATAGCATTGAAAACATAACCCCATTTGTTAGCTTCAATATGAAGTATTTAGACTGGCTAAAAGTACAGTGGTTCATTATTGATAGATGGCATTAAAATAACTTATTGCAATGAAACGTTGATTCACGCCCGCCCCAGGGAACGTTCTGGCAAACCAACACGTTGTTCAATGTCCTCACCAGGGAATGGGTTAAGTGATATTTTTTAACATTGCTTTCTATGTAAATTTCATGGGGAATCATGGCGGGTTTGAGTAAACCAATTTATCAAACTAGCCAAAGCCTACTGTTTGTTTGTGTGAATATATATAATCAGAAATGTGCTCTTTAAAGTGAACAATATTGTCAAAAAGTACAACCCCAACATTGCTTTTTCACCAACAACACAATCAAGAAAAATCTTAGTAAAAGCAATTTAAATAAAATTGATAAATATAATAAAAATGGAATTTATAAACCGACATTGTAAATGCAACAATATATGCATTGGACAGACAGTACTTCAAGGTTCGCTATAAAGAGCACATTTGATTTCAAATACAATAGAACAAAATCAAAATTCGCAGACCATCTAAAAAACACCAATCATCAACCTAAACCAATAGACTAGTATATGAAACCCCTTCACTTATCTCATAAAGGTACAAAATTAAATACAGTTGAAATTATTTTCATTCAAGCAGCTTTATTAAATATAAATCAATTCTCAATGAACAATTACAAAGTTCAAATCAATTCTGGTCAACACATTAAAGCATTTACCTAGAAACATTAAAATCCTGTAACTTTATCTTTTCCTGCTCTACCTTCCATCGTAGAAAATGACCCGTCCGAGCCGGAGTCAAGAAGATTAGTTCCTTTTTATTCCTCTTTTCATCCAGTATCATATTTTCTATCAATCCTTGATTTCATAGATCATTCAACATTCCAAATTATTTCAATAACAGTTTCTCAACCTAACACTATACCATCATGGTCTTCTAAACTTTACCTCGTATAGCTCGCTTATCACTAGTCTTTTGTTTTTTCACACAGATTTTCTTCTCTCGGACCACACCTCAAATCAGTTATCTTGCTGTCATATCAACACATTGTGTTTTTCACAACGACTTTTGTAAGTTTGTTTGTTTAACAATTCTTATTGTTTTTATGATTTCATGATTGCATAACAATATTTCTCATTCACTATTTATAACTCTTTATATCCTATTTTGTCTTAATACTTTTTAAATTTCGTTTTACAGTTTCCATGATTATGACACCATAAGTGTCGAACCATGTCGGAATAAGTATTCCAGCATCTTTCCAATGCTGGAAATACACAAGGAGTAATGGGACAAGGAAACAGATAAGGCTTAGAATATTATACTACATTCTAAACTTCATTCAAACTCGTTTCACATTTGTTAACCTATAAATTAAATTTTATACTTGTCAACTTTAATTCTAACTTTAAATAATGTTTCATTATAAAAGGTATATTCTCAAGTCGTTGTATGACAATACTTAATTATTTCATTATAACCTATTTCGCAGATGTTAACCTCTTAACTTTAATTTTATAACTTGATTTCTTAACTTACTTGAACTTAAACATTGTTTTGTCCAACATACTTTGTTATCTGTAAGTTATACAACAACTTTTTAACATGTTTTCATGGATTTTAGACATATCATCATTATATATATATAACTAAATTGATGATGAATTATTCATTATGTGTTTAATGTTCATAATTTGACAGTATATTTCTACCTAATTAAACCTAATTACACATTTTGATTTACAATTTCAATTGATTACATCAACTAACTTTACTAATTTATTTATCAACTCTTTCTATCAATTTTTTGAACAATATTTCTAAGTCTTAACTTCTAATTTATATACATATAGTTGAATTTTGATTTCAAAGACAATTTCGACACCACTTCGAGATAAATTGTATACCTGCTTTCATCCACATTATTAGAACTACGACAGCCATATAACTTGAGAATGAAATCCTCTCCTGCTTCTTTAACTTCATTTCGGTCAGTGCCACTTGTATTAAATATTATGGCTTTTGTATGGAGCTAATCAGACTTTTCAAGCATATGAAAAGCTGTAATCTTACTTTTCCCAAACAAGGCCGAAGTGGTGTCACACCCTGTTATAGCATGTAGGAAGAGGAGCACATTATTCATTCCTGCAATGCCTTCACGTTTCTTGAAAATATCATAGAATGTTATAGAGGTGTCAGTACCAGAAAATTTCTGGAAAAGCATTGAAGTTTTTCTGATTCTGGTAATCCATTGAGTAATATTAACAGGTCAGTATCTTGTCCAATGACAACTACCAAGCTTTGGCTATGACTCTTCGCGACACTGATAGCTTTATTTATGATTTCAACATCTGCGTCCTCCGCCATTGATGAAGAAATATGTTCTTCACTTAGTTTCCGAACAAGCAATCCAATAAGATTTTTCTTATTCTTTGGATTGGCTAGAAATTTATTTTGATCTAAAGAAAATTTCAATTCAGTATGTTTCTGCACTGGGCCACACAATACTATGCAGAAGGTATCCCCCATCTATTACATGTAGCTTATTTCTCAAATTTTACTTTTCTTCTTCACTTGCATTCCATTTCTCAAATATCTTGACTATACCTGATTCCCTCTCTGAACATCTTACTATTTTCAAACAAAGCCAATGGAATGGAAATAATACTTTATGTTTTGTGTTCCTTGGGAGATGCAAACGAATCTGTTGAACAACTTATCAGGATTTATTGCAACATCCTCTGATCTTACCCTTATACGGCTTGCTACAGTTGCTCTCATTTTGACCTTATTTGTTCATTTCAGCTTCACATCAGCAAGGCTATTCCCATCAATTTATCAATTTCCTTCATAATGCAAAGCCCCACTTCATATCACAGCTAACACCATCATTTGTCGCTGCAAGCCCAGAATACACAGAAACCAACTCATTGTCCTGCCGAAAAGGATGATGAGTATGAAACCTACTAACAAATTTGTTTACATCGTGGGGATCTCGTTCTCTTTAGCTATATCTGAGTTCTGTGTGCTGCTCACTGAACTTTGTTACACACTCAGAGAACTCCTGCTAAGACTGTTGTGCAATTGAATGAATGTAAGAATAGGAAGAACTGCCTGGAGGTCGTTTAAGTAAGTGTAAGTATGCAATTGCTTCATTCTCTCCGAATTAAAAAGAAACTAATATGTGGATTATGGGTTATGGTTTTAAAGCTCTTTTAAGTCCTTTTCAACTTATTTTGGGGATTTTTTTTTCTAAAAAAATCCTTCTCTGTCCAAATTTAGATTAATAAATACAAACACAATGAGGAAATAATTGATTTTTTACGCTTTTATTGCTAATGGAGAATAAATATCTAACACCATTATTTGATTTCCCATTCTATTAGAAGATTTATAAAACAACCCGCAGCATTTTACGATTAATAGTTACTGAGATAACACTGATAATAGGAAACAGTGCGTTTTTGTATTTTGGGAGGGGGGTGGAGGAGAAAGCAAGGGGGAAGGGGTGGGGACTTTAGACTAAACACTTGTCTACATGAGGGTAGTTGAGAGGAGAAAAATTAGCTTTATATAATTTTTTTCCTTTATTTGCATTTTTACAGAACTGGTTGACTGGACTAAAATAAGAGAAATTTTGTGGTTAATCAACAAATATATGCTTAACATCACCAAAGCTATCCAAACAAAGAAAAAATGGCTATTTTAAATTAAACATTGAAAACAGGATAGAAGGGCAAGCAAACCAAAAACACCAGAGAACTGTAGGCCTCAAAGTTCACAATTACAAACACAACAAGACAAAATTATGAAATTTTCGGGGTACATCATTTCCCTTCTTTAACAGAAGAGAGTAAAACACCAACTGGACTATGGCAGCTTGGCTAGAGGAAGATCATGGTCACTTAGATTCTATTGTTGACAGTTTCTTGATTTTGTGTTTTTGGTGCTTGGATTCTGTTGTTGACTGTTTCTTGATTTTGTGTTTTTCGTGCTAGGATTCTGTAGTTGCCTGTTCAAACATGTCTCTTGACTTTAGGTAGATGGAGAGAATGGTATATTTATATTATATTTAATTATTAGGCTATCAGTTATTATTATTATTTATTATTATTATTTTTATAGAAATGACAGACTGGTGTGAGTAGAACTGCTAGGAAGAAAAGGAAAGATGGTTATCTAAGGTTGAGACTATGGGAGTGCCTGGATTTGGTTATATTTTTGTGAGCGAGTTCCCACCTACAAAGTTGGGAAGCAGTGCAACTATTGTAGAGGGCTCATATTACTCACGAATCAAAATCTGCATTATGCATTTGGGCATGAAGTTCTACTGGTCTGTCAGGGTTGTTGTGGTTGGCATCAAAACGGTGATCATTCATTCGTTGTCTTGAGTGTTCCTGTGGTGAGGCCAATGTATTCAGCAATGCAGTAGTGTATAAGATTTTCTGTGGCGCAGTCATAGTGGCTTATCATGGGGTATTCCATTTGTGTGAGTCTGCTGTTAAATAAGGTGGAAGGTTGGTAAATTTTGGAGGTACAGCATCTCGGCTTATTGAATGGCCTGATGTTGTTTGTTGTTTGTGGCTGGGTGGGTCAATTAAGGTGAACCAGAATGTTGCGGAAATTAAGGGGGCGTTTGAATGTGATTCTTGGAGCATTGTTAAGAAGATTTTGTGGGAGAGGTGAGAGATGAGGGAGGTTAGGATATTGTAGCCTGAGTTTAACATAAATCTGAGTTTGTCTGGTCCCTCATAATAGAGGGTGGTGATCAGTATGTGATCAGAAAGTTGTTTCTTGATAGGCTCTTGATTGGATAGGGCTCTGTTTATTTGACTTTAAACTATATGTTTAGGGTAATCTCGGGCTATGAAAGCCTTGAAAGTTTGTTGACATTGTTTGTTAAGGTCTTCTTCCTCAGAACACACACATTTGGCTTTGGTAGCTAGGCTATAGAGTAAAGAGCATTCTACTTGCAATGGATGGTTGCTTTGCAAATGGAGGTACTGTTGATGGTTGATGGCTTTGGTGTTTATGTTTCCCAAATGAAGGTTCAGTTCCAGAACCAAGAATATGGCATGGTGATGTAGTGAAATGTTCTAGGTGAATCTGAGGGTGCTATGGTTATTTAACATGTTCAGCAACTGTAATAAATTAGTTTTAGGGTGTCCAAATCATGAAAATGTCAATAAATCTCATCCAGCAGAGCCAATGCAAGGGTTTAGATCACAAAAAGTTGATCTTTAGTTTTCCCATGAAGTAGTTAGCATAGGACGGGGCCATACATGTACCCAATGCTATCCCTCGGATTTGAAGGTAGTGTCTGTCTAGGAAGTGGAAATTGTTCTTTTCAAGTATGAGGCAGGTGGATTCCACTAGAAATGCAGTGGATGGCTTAGAATTGGGTGGTCGTTTGCCCAAAAAAATTTCCATTGCAGAACATCCTTGGGTGTGGGGTATGTTGGTGTAAAATGAATCGACATCTATGGTGACCAAGATATTATTGATGAAGATTTTGTTTTAAATACCATGTAAAAGGTTGATTTTATAATAACGGCAATTTATAAATTAATTTAATCTAGTTTTATCAATTTCCTTTACTATAAAATTATTTAGCCATTGGGCCACCTCATTTTTAAACATTGTAAAAGGTTGAAAAATTGGTTTGTGTCCTGGTATGTGTAAGGGAAGTTGTTTGACCAGGGGTTGAAGATGAGAGTTGACAAGTACTGAAATGAGTTGGGTGGGGGCCCCACAGCAAGCAACAATGGGGCAGCCTGGTGAAGGTATTTTCTTTTGTTAATTTTGGGCAGGAGATTAAGAGTGGGTATGGATAGATTAGTGGGTGTGAGGAGCTATAATAACACTGTTAATATGGATAGATTAGTGGGTGTGAGGAGCTATAATAACACTGTTAATAGTTATACACACAATTTTTGCTGTATGATGTATGATATATGATTTTGGTGTGTTTGTTTAATGCTGATAACAAATTTATAAAGATTATTTTGTTACCACCCATAAGTTTAAAAATTTTTAAAACAACTGATAATTATGTTGATCTTAAGTGTTTTAAGAATTGTCTTGCTTATTTATTCCTATAAATTTTATTTAAAGCCGCTATTATTTCAATATTTAATTTAACTAAAATATAATACAAAATAATTTACAACACTTTATCATTATATTTTGTATTTGCGTGTCACAGAACAAATACAATTCATTTTATAGGGATGATGTATTCAGGTAGTGAGTCAGATGAAATATATTTGAGAGAAACTGAGCAGGAAGCCAATGGTTATTCCTTGAACATTTTCAAACAAGTAAATTTTCAACGGATTCATTGACGTATTTATTAGTTATATGAAAATGATTATACTACATGACACTTACTGTCAAGAGTTGGAAAACATTCAGTGTGATTACATCAGTAGTGGAGTTTGGCCTCAAAAGTATGAAAATAATGTAGACAGTTCTTTTTATGTGTGTGGTGACTATACTATAAAATCTATTCTCAAGACTATAACAAAGTAAACTTTGAGCACCTCACATTGTCTGTAGAAAATATGCAGTGTAGTTGAGAGGATGGATGGATGAATGAATGGCTGGCTCTAGGAAGTCTATGTCGTTTGCTGTACAAATGGTCTGGTGAGAAGTAAAAGATTATTTGACAGACTGTTACTTCTGTTTAACTAAGATATCTGGAATTTTCTTGAAATTTAGACATATTATACAATATCCATTATTACCTTCTGCCATCAGATCAATGTTTTACAGCCAAGACCTGACTGTTCCAAAATAACTCAAAACATGGACTTTTTTTTTGTAACACCCGTCTTACTAACAATTTGGGTT
This sequence comes from Timema bartmani, assembly GCA_902151455.1. Classification (NCBI taxonomy): domain Eukaryota; kingdom Metazoa; phylum Arthropoda; class Insecta; order Phasmatodea; family Timematidae; genus Timema; species Timema bartmani. The sequence continues at coordinate 74,076 of CABFWB010001853.1, read as the reverse complement.
ATACGCTTTGGAGCATTGTTGATTAAAACAATGAGACGAGAGGGTCTGAAGAACAGGACATAAATGAGCGAGACTTTCAGCCCTCTACATCAAATGAATCACATCTCATCTACCAGGGTGAGATCAACAATTTAGTAAGATACTTGAACTAATCTAGGAGTCTAGCTGAATTGCTGGGATCACAATTACAAGGTTGGAGCCTGCTGGAGAATAAAGCAAATATTTCAATATTTTACTGCAAGAAAAAATATAATGCTTAGTATTTTGCTCAGCTGGTGATTTGATTTACTGTAGAGATATTAATACCATCATCGTTTCAGTGGGACAAGATAACAATACTGATGAGTGGTGACTTTTCATTGATTCATCAAAGCATAGTATAAAAGCAAATTTTCTTCACAATGGTAACAAACATACCTCCATACCAATTTTATTAAGTATCTTACATGATGGAACCTTATGAAAATATGAAAAACTGACTTGACAAAATAAACAAGAGAACTGTTGGAACTTAAATGTGGTGACTTAAAAATTATATCAATCTTTGTAGGCATGCAATTAGGTAATAAAATATACTACCGATTTATTTGTGAATTAGATAGCCGAGCCTAGGACAAGCCCTACTCAGTGAAACTTTAGAATAAACGTCAGAAACTGACCAGAGGGGGGAAACGTTATATTATTATTATTATTATTATTATTAGCATCGCGTCTTACTACCCGTTCGGGTTATACGCACTTACGCTAATGTGTAATGGTAGGGTGATTATGAGATGAAATGAAGGACCTACAGTTTAACGTGGAATCCGAACCACGGTGGAGGCCTGGCATTCCTCGAATTCACAAGTTGTGATTAATACACGTCTTGTCAGAGGTGAAGGAAGGGTTTGGCAATCGGATAAATCTGTGCCAGGACCGAGGAGGAAACGTTATGCACGATCGTTTAGTTTATCCTGCAAAAGTATTCTTACCACCACTTTATATAAAACTTGGTTTAGTAAAAAACTTTGTCAAACCCGTGAATAAGGATTGCCCCTGGTCTTTTATATAAACAGCAGAAATTAACAAACTTGAATGAGGCAAAACCAAGAGGGAATTTTTGTTTGCCCACAAATAAGGGAATTCAATGGTGATAAAGTTTTTGATTCAACTTTGAATGAAGTTGAATCAGCAGCTTGGAGGATATTCTAAGATATATCCAGCAATTTCTTGGGAAACAATAAAGCAGACAACTACCAGGAAATAAGGAAAAAACTACTTCAGTCACATGGCAATGTGGTGAAACATGTCACTAAAGATTCAATTTTTATAATCACATTTGGAATTTTTCTCATAAAATCTTAGTGAAGTGAGTGGCAAACATGGAGAGCTGTTTCACCAAGAAATGGTGGATGGAAAATGTAAGAAAGATACCAAGAAAAGTGGAGCGTTAACATGCTGGCAGACTATTGCTGGAATCTAATCAGGGACATGCCAGAGACTAATTACAAACGGAAATCATAGGCTAAATAAAAAAAAAAGTTTATATATATATTTTATAAAGAAATATTGGTTTCATATGTATATAAAACATTCAAGTTTTTAGAATTATATACAGTGGATTCCGATTAATTGGGACAAATCGAACTAGGTCTCACTGGCCCAATTAAGCGACTGCCCGAACTAAACAAAATTTTAATGGTACAAACATGTATTTAAAAATACTGTAACTAAAGCGAAAAGCAAACAAAATGTAAATATGTAAAATTAATATACAGTACATAGTTGTGTGTGTCAATTAAGGGTTACAAATTACTTAAGAAAAAATTTATTAAGTGTACCCTGACGTGTTTTCTTTATGGACTGCACCTGCACAAAGTTGGCGCAGGTATCTAGTGATGATAAAGGGATGCTTTCGTTGCCTTCCTGAATGAAGTAGCATCTCAATTCAGCGATATAATTTCTGGCATCCTGGTTAGTCACTCGCTTAGGTATTTCATTGTCTTCATTTTCTTGTTCTTCTGTTGACTCTGAGTGTTTTGCCGCAACTTATTCAATAATTGTATCCTCACCATCTTCATTTTCATCGTGGTAGTGAAGGTAATTGTCAATGCTTAAAAAATCCTCACAAATTTGGACGTGTAGCAGTTCTACAGACATTTAATTGTTTGTACATATAACTGCATCTGAATCCCAATTAGTCGTGAAACACATTTAGGAAAACAATTCTGAATTGTTTTGCTGCTTATTCCTCGCCAGCTATCAGTGATAAATTATACAACTTTAAACAGTGAAACATTTTCACTAACTTCTATTGCTTTTGAATATGATGTCAGCAGATTTTACTCAATCGCTTAAAGGATGTGATTAACCAGCTTTCCACGATAATACATCTTAAATTTTTTTTATAATTCCTGCGTCCATAGGCTGTATCAGGGAGGTGGTGTTAGGGGGTAAAAATTCCAGTTCAATATTTTTAAACCATCTACACAAGGGCGTGCCGTACAGTTGTCCAATAGCAACATAATTTTTCTGGACTTATATTGCAGTTCCACGTCCCAGTTCATTAGCCATTGAGTAAAAATATATGTGGTCATCCACACCTTCATATTTGCATAATATGAGACTGGTAAACTACCTATTGCAAGCCCCTTGAAACAACAAAGTTTAACACGTTTACCAATACCCAAAAGTTTGAGTTTATCACTTCCTGACATGTTGGAACAGCTCAACACAATTACATGATTCATTGCTTTCTTAGAGCCAGATATGTGTTTATAGCTCAGGGAACCATCCGGTGTAGCACATTAATACAGGCCTGTTTCATCAGCATTGTAAATGTCATCCACACTAAATTTTTTTGGCAGCTCAGGTAGTTTTTCAGATTTCCATTGGTCAGCGCTTGTAGCATCAGCACTGTCCTTCTCACCGCGTGCTTTTTTGTAGCTAATGTCATGTATGCATTTCCATTGAGACAACCAACCCTCTGTTGCTTTGAAATTTACATGACCTAGCTTTTTGGCCAACTCTTCTGACTTGGTTTTTAGCACAGGGCCGCTCACACGCACACCTCGTTTAGTTATAATGGCAAACAATTGATTTAAAGCATCCTTAACGTCTGGCTAAGGTGATTCAAGGTCTACAGAGGAACATCTTACTGAGGCTAGCGGGAGCCTACCGGACTGTAGCAACGGATGCACTGAGTGTGGCCCTAGGTGTATGGCCGTTGGACCTCCTTACAAGGAAGAAAGGTGTGGAGCACTGGATGAAAAAGAGAAACATGGAGAAGGTGAGACTCCTCACCACTACTGATATGACAACATCTGGGGAGGCGGAAATAGCCCTGTTGGAGGGAGGAGTGGCAGAGACGCTGGGAGAGAGGTAGGACAGGTAGGAGGACTTATCAATTGTTCCCTAATGTGGTTGAGAGACTAGAGAATAAACACCTCCAGCCATCTCGGGGTCTTGTCCACTTCATCACAGAGAAGGGACCATACCCGGCATCCTTAAGGAAGCTGGGACTAATAGTCGGGGGAATTGTGAATGTGGTGAGAAGGGAACACCTGAACATGTGGTGCTCAAGTGTGTTCTTACGCTAGAAGAAAGAAGGAACTGCCAGAGAGAGATCCAGGGAAGATTAGTTGGCAAAGTACTGAGGGACCCAATCTATTAGAAATTCTTAGACCAGATTGCACTGGAAGTGTCAGATAGAGCAAAGACTGCCTACATAGATGGACTCAAAAAGGCACAGGGACAAATAAGACGGGACGTTGACGTTGACAATGATAATGACAATGACAAAGAAGATGACAGCGACAGGGAGGGCGGGACTGACACGGACACTAGTGCGGTCTCGGCGGGCAGTGAGTAGAGAAAAAAGGATTGTTAAAGCTTAAGCTGTAATCATCCTTGTCGAGATGAAAAAAAAAAAGAATTAGGTGCCAGGAGGAGCAAGCACGAGCCATGGGAACTGGATTCTAGTATGATTGAGTGTCTGGAGGAACACAGGGGATACCCTTGTGATCCTAAGGACAGTTTTCCAGTCGTATGAACAAAAGTTAGTGGAGTAACTGAGGGGTTCCCTGTACCGTGTGACCCAACATCTTGGAAACAAGAGAGGTGGATTGTGGTTGATGGGTCCTCAGAGTCAAGATGGAGAAAGGTGGCTGCCCTGCATCTCTCTGGTACCATCGGGCTGATGGAGTTCCCCGGCAATAATGGGAATAAAATAGTTGAGTTAGTTTAGTTTAGTTTAGTTTAGTTTAGTTTAGTAGTTAAAATAGCTAAATTAGGGACGGGGGGAACGAGGTAGGGGGTAGATTAGAAAATTCAACTGCCAAGGGTGGAAAGAAGGGTGAAAACGGTAGTGTGGTGGCTATAAAGTAGGCGGGGCACCAACTCCAATAGGGCGCTTCCCAAGGTGGTGGATATGGGGATGCCCACCTCTGCTGGGCGCTTGGCGGACTCAGGAGTGAAATCCCGGGCACTGTGGGGGCCCAGCAGGGGAAGGTACCAGGGGCGTAATATACCTGGGGCGGACCAAATGGAACTAGGGGTAGTTTTAAAGTTTGTAAGATACCGGGCTTGTAAACACTGAATAAATAAAATAAAAATCCTTAACGTCTGGATCTTTGCCTTGCTTCTTTCGCTTATGAGATGTTTTATTTAAACCCAGACGCAATGTCCACTCCTCAAAGTGTTTCTTGTTGCTATAACAGTCATGAAATTGTAGATTTCGGCACCTTAACTATCTCCGCTAGCTGACATTGATTGATGTTAGAGGGTTGACTTTTTAACCTGTCAAGAAAAGCGATTTTTTCGGAGTTTCAAATCTGTACGTGGCATCTTGACAGGATCGTTAAATGTACTGAAAAAAACTAACTCAGTGCATTGTTTGTTACAGTTTTTAATTTATGTTAATCCACACAATGGACAACTATACACGACGCCTAACTTAGTATTCTCATAAACAATTGTATACCACAAGCATAATGTCAAACAGAATATGATTACCACAACACAGAACAAATAACACAGCCACGCCACAGCACTATTTCAACTCTACTGACTCAGCTGTTGCTTGCACAATTTCTATGTTACCGGCGCACTATCAACATAACTTTCCCTGCCACCCCACAGAACACAATACACAGCACGACTTCACAATAACAAACTCAACTGCAGCCAGCAGAATATCTATGCTATGAGCTTGTGAGCCTACATTACCTTCTCTACCCCGATTAAGTGGAGAGATGGTCCAAATAAGCAGAATAAATTCAGGTAAATACTTGTTTTGTTTCTGTTCTTAGAGTTTGTCCCAAATAAATGGCTGCCCCAATTAACCGGAATCCACTGTATTTATTTTTAACCAAGGATGATATAAATATTCTGAATACATTACTGTAAACAGTAAAAACCAACCGTTCTGAAATATGTATTATAATACACAAGGAAACAATTATTCAAAAAAGAATTTGAGAGATGGGAGGCCCTGATGTGGTCCATTTACTTGTAAAAAATTATTGATGAGATTGTTGTATTCTCTTGTAGGTCCATGGTCGAGGTTCTTTTAAGTATTTTCATCTGCAAGATCTTGTTATGTTTCTGTGATATAGGTGGATTTGCTAAGGATCATCATGGTGAATCCTTTGTCAGCAGGGAGGATCATAATTTATTGATTGTTTTAAGCCCTAACAGGGCCTCTCTCTTTAGTATTGAGGTTATGGTATAGAGGTAAGAAATTTGGAAATGATGGCTCGGTTAAATTGGCCAAGACATAAGCAATGTATTGTTCTAGGGGGTGGTCCGAGATGGGTTGCAGTTGGAGGGCTGAGTAAACTTCACCATGCTTTTTTGTGTTTTTAATTGTGAGCTTTGGGGCCTACAAATTTCTGGTAAGTGTGTAGGCCTTGCCCTTCTATCCTATTTTCAACGTTTATGTCAAACCTAATTAAATAAATTATATACTAGGTCTGATCATTTATAAACACACAGGAAAAAATTTATTACTAAATACAAAAACATATTCAGTGGCTTGGAGAAATATAGATTAAGTTCATAAAGTGTATTTTTTTAAAACTAAAAATGAATATAATTAATTTTACTGCTATTAAATGGGTCACTTGAAAGTAAAATAAATGCTTGTTGTCATCAATAATAATAATATTTAGCACCGCGTCTTACTACCCGTGCGGGTTATACGCTTAAGTACTAATTACACTAATGGATTAGAAATTGGGAGGGTTTAATTTAGAGGAAGTGAACCCACATTTGCGTGGAGGGAGAGTGGAAAACCATTTAGGGAAAACCACCCCCAGTTCACCCGACTGAGATTCGAACCTCGATCTCCCCGTCCTCGGCGGTCGAGCTCAACTAGACTAGCGCGTTAGCCAACTACACCACCGAGGCGGGTAATTGTTGTCATCAATTACCTCTGAAGTTTAATATTAACAATTAAATGCACTTTCCTAAGCATTTGTATAAGGAAACATTTATAAAAAAATGATATAATAGAAAACTTACTAACAAAGTTATTAAAAATTCTATCCTAGTATTTTTGGCGTTTTATGACCAACTCTTATAAGGTGGAAACAACATGACAAGATTATACCCACATGTGTCATTTGCTCTGTGGTGGTGAGTAATCTTGCAAGAGAATTGCAGCATACTGGCAGAGTTTCCAGCAGTGTGGGGCGTGTATGTGTCAAGAAAGGCTTCATATATCTGGAGTCAAAATCACCCCAAAGTCGAGCCAACAATGCTTTTTCATTACTTGAGGTAGCACTGCCAGAAATTTCTCTAGGAGTGGTTGATTCCACATTCTGTATAAAAATAGGCAAAACAATTTAAATAATAAGAAAGGTTTTAAGAATAGTTAAACTAGGTAGCAATTCTCAGATAAATGTAATCTCACTCTCATGAGTAGTCTATGAGATATAAAAATACAGGAGAAAACAAATTACTTCATGCCTAGAAGGAAATTTGTTACCTCTCAATACAGTTTCTAAGGGTGACTTTAAAGGTATGTCTTTTCTTTTAGTTGACAAAGCCATTAGAAAACAAGACAAAAACATTTATAATAATTTAAACAGAATGTCGTGTGAAATCATGATTCAAATACTCAAAATTCAAACATGCTGTGGAACCTCTTGACATTAATCATGAATTATAACTAATAAGTAGAATAAATTTAATGAATAAGACCAATAGAATAGAAATTTTGAATTCTGGGGACCACCCTAATGTACTTGTTGTGCTCTCTTGCTAACTTTCTTGTGTAGCCACCTCTGATTTGACAATACCATACATAAAATAAAATAATTGCGTCATTCATTCTATCTCCCTAGTTTTTCACACCTTATTTTGTAGTTTCTCCAGTACTCCCTTAAATAATCTAAACACCCTGCTACAATATTTACTATTTAAAATACACAATGCTCACCATAGACCTCCCATTTCTTCATCTCTTATCATCTACAATAGGAAACTTAATCATGTAAAATATAAATAATTATTTGGGCTAATTATGCATTTTAGAATTAACCAAGTGAGTTCCAAGAAAAAAAAATTATTAGTTAAAAATATTTTTTGTTTTAATTCCATTACTTAGTTCTGAATAGTTTTCAAAATAATGAAAATAAGTAAGCAAATATATTTTAATTTAAAGAAATGTTGATTTTCCAGAAAGTGTGAACAATGTTTATTTGCATTTTGCAAATTGCATCCAGTGTTGGAAAAAAGTGAGAAGATTTTAAAAAGATTTATACAGTAGGTCTTTGTAATCAAAATATTTTGTTTAAATTAAAGAATTCAGTTTTTTATTTTATATTATTAGCAATGCATCTTACCAACCATTCATGTTGTACACAAATTCAGTTAAAAGTGTAATATTTACAACTCTTGACAAAATATAAATATGTAAAATCATTGTTGAGGTCAATACCAAGGTTGAGAGTCTTTGCAAGTTTTTAAGTTCCCTGACTTTCAAAAGTTTTCTAGACAAACAAACAAAACCAATCTTTACAATATTATTAATGCAAAACTTAAACAAAAACTTCTAAAATAAACTAAAATGGTCTCATTAAAGGCATAACATTTCCTTCTAGCTAAATGGAGAAAAATATTCAACCATTTTCTATCTTAGCCCTTAAACGCTCAGTGCGCCAATCTATCTGCGCGCCAAGTAGTAGCTAAAACACTCACATGGCCGATCCATCAGCGCCAGCCAAATCTAGTCTTTTCGTTACATATATTATTACTAGATGTCACCACAAGGACTGTATCATAAATATATAGTTAGTACTTTCTTCAACAGAAAGCACTGTAATGATTATGATTTTTTTTAACAGATGAAGTTTGATATTCTCAGATGTTTACATCGTGGCACGATTATGTTTCTGGCTTCCGTGTTTATCTTTATTTAATGTGCATTATGTGTTTTGCAGTTGATATTTTATTTTCATTCTAAAGTTTATTTATTATTTTGTGCTTAATTTCTTCATAGTTATGTTTATTGGAAGTTATCCAAGCCTAAGTGTTAAGACAATAGTTTGATTTAATTTTTATCTCGGCAATGGCTGGTCCAAGTTCTAGGCTAAATGACTCAGATATATTAGATTATTTAGACACTATTGACAGTGAGAGTGACTTTGTGCCTGAAAGTGACTCTGGTACCACTAGTGATGACAGTAACCCAGATCTTACGACCTCATGGAGAGTGTTTTCCCAATCACAGGCACCGACTTCAAAATTGTTAAGTACTGTCCCGTATACATGATTTCACAAAAAGTCATATAGTTTAGAATCAGACAAACCTACAAACACCAAACTTATATAAATTGTTTATAGAAATGAATGCTCTTTCTTGAAGGATGAATAATGAAGTAGGAAGACGTGATTTTTTTTAAACTCTGAATAATAAATTTTTATTCAAGTTTTCAAATTTTCAAATTTCAATATTATTTTTTTTCAAAATATCTGAAGTCAAATGGTTTATGAAATTTTTTTTCTTTCTAAATCTTCAACTTACTCTGTTTCACACCAATAGACATACTACCTTTTGACCAGCAATCAAATATTCAACAAAGAGAACCAACATTATATGCAATCCACAACACATTTTCTTTGATGACTTGATGATGTGTACTAAGGTCAAAAAACCTGGGTTAACACAATCTTCATTTTGTGTTGATCCATCTTACTATTAAACCAAAAACTATAGTTTTATTGTATATAGATTTGTTTAGAATCTCGTTTTCCATAGTTGTAGTAACAAAACCAATAAATGTTTTAAATTAAATATTTCATATTAATGTCTCATTTAAAATAATAATAGTTGGGTTTATATGTTTATGTGTCAACAATAAAAGGTAAAGCAAGCTAGATTTAATGTTCATCACACAAATAGTACTAGGATTTAACATAGTTAATGGGCCACAGGAGAATAGTTACTTTAGGTTGAATAATTAAGTCAATTTTATAACTAGACACATTGTTTGAAATTAGAATATATTAAAATAAATAACAGAACAATCAGCAATATTAATCATTTTGAAAGCCAATCCAAATTATTTAACATCACACTAGAACCTTGTTAATCTAAACTAATTGGGACAGAAGCTTGTTTGAATTAACGAAAATTCAGATTACAAGGAGAGAATACAGGGATACAGAATTTTCACGAATTTTAAATTACAGTTAAATGAATTAAAATTTGTTTAAACTCTTTCAACTTATGTACAACACATAATATGTACTGTGACTATTTTTAGCTACAGGAAAACACTTGAGTTACTACAACATGTAAATATTAAGCATTTGTTATTATTATATATCAATGTTTCTTAAAATTCTTTTTTTAACTATGAGCTTGCTAACCAATAAAATAAACTATATTTGACTTAATTTTACTACCAGTTTTCCAAAAAAGGTGTTCAGATAATCCTAAATTTTGAACTACCAGTCTTTGGTCTAATGAGGTTTTACTGTACTTTGATTTATATATATAAAAAATAAAATAATAATACTTAGTATCGCGTCTTACTACCCTTTCGGGTTATACGTTTATGTACTAATTACTCTAATGGGTTATGAATTGGGAAGGTTGAATATAGAGGAAGTGAACCCACATTTGTGTGGAGGGAGAGTGGAAAACCATTTAGGAAAAACCATCCCCAGTACACCCAATTGAGATTCAAACCTCGATATCCCCGTCCTAGGCAGTAGAGCTCAACACAAAACTAGCGTGTTAGCTAACTACGCCACCAAGGTGGGTGATTTATAAAATAGACTGCCTCTGTGGTCTACTGGTCAGAATTCCTGGCTTTAGATCCTGAGGTTCCAGGTTCGATACCCAGCGGTTTCATAATTTATATGTAAAGCATGTGTGGATCTGGAACTAGGTCAAACTTAGCTTCGTGAGGACAAATGAGGAGCTTCTTGAATAAAGAAGCAGCAGCTCTGGTTTAGAACTGATATTTACGGCCGGAGGGCTTGTTGTGCTGACCACATGACACCCTTTATCCACAAATATGTTGGCATTATAATCGCTACTAGCAGTGGTCGCTTGGTGAGTATAGCTCGCTTGCAAGCTTACACCATGGAGCTTTTTTAAATTTATAAAATATCAAATACAATCAGCTTTAAATCTGTTAAATCTGCAATATATGTAAAATATTGAAATGGGAAGGTGCAGATTACATATTTATGTAAACAGATATTGTAGTTCGTGCAATAATTTTAGTACATTAGAGTGTAATGCATATATACCACAAAAATATACATCCGAGACAATCAAAATTATTCAAAAACCAGAATTCTAGTAAAATTTATGAGGCAAAAGGTTGTGTAGTTCATTGCTCGATAAGGCTGGCCTAGACCCAAAATAGAGAATGTATTTAAATGTAGGTAGAGTCCTTTTATGTGTACATAGCAGTAGGGACCTTTAGGATGACATTTCAATTCTTTCCAGTAAGATGTTTGTATTGTCTATTACAGGGTAAGTGGCTAGGAATGTGTGGTTTACATAGAATTAGGTCTATTGTCACACTCTTCCACTTTATATATAGAAAATCATTAAAAACATTTCTAAAAAATGTTACTAGCATTAAAAATTTCCCGTCCCACATGAAATTCCATGACTTTTTCAGGTTATACAACTGCAAATCAACCCTGAAAAATATATGATTTGATCCCAATAACTTAAATCTTGTAATAAATACATAGACCAAAAACAATTAGAAATAGTTTGTCATTAGATCTGGTGAATAGAAATTAAATATCACAATAACTAAGGCTACACCCGCTTCGGTGGCTGCATGGTTTAAGGCGCTACTCTCACAAGAGACTATACTGCCAATGATGGGGAGATTTTGCTTCGATCCCAAGTAAGTGTCCTGAGGTTGGTTTTTCATGAATGCTTTCCAAATCTCTCTATCCAAGCAAATGCAGGTTAACTCAACCTTTCTCAACCCTAACCCATTAGCGTAATTATTACATAACAGTATAACAAAAATGAGTAGTAAGACACCGTGCAAAAAATAAAAAATAAGGTTAAAGCCGATCATTGAAGGGACAAAATAAAGATGTAATACTTACACTCCTGATACCTGTATAAGGGAGTAGTTCTACTTCCTCTTCGACCCCAACACTGGAATAAAATAAATAAATTGGTAAGTCAAATACATGTATAGGATTTAATTTAATATGGTGACAACAAACAAATATAAAATAGATCATTTATAAAAATTAATATTGCAAATTAAATAGTAAGGTTAGGCCCTAATGACTTCCTTCTTTCAACGGGCCTCTAAACACCAATAATAATAAAAATAATAAAAATTATAAAAAAGTAAAAAAATAAAAAATATATAAATAATATAAATAATAAAAATAATAATAATCTTATTTTTTTCAATAACTTAAAATATCTTTTAATAAAGATTGTGCACAATTAGACTTATGTATTTATAATTAGAAAATTAAAAGATTGTTATTAAAATGCAAGTACATGGAAAGTGACTTGTATTAACAGGTTGGTGGTAATAATTAAATCCCTTCTTCTCACTCAGAGCTGGATCCGAGCCAGCACACTTGATTAGTTTTACCCTTTTACAATTTTTCGGATTATTTTAATTTTTCAAAGAGGGGTTAGCAAGAAGCCAAAACTTTTAGGAATAAAATTATTGAAGAAATGAAATTATAGGGAAAGTGAAAGTGGTGTCCTAAAATATACAACTAGCGTGTGAGACCAAAGTCTGTATATTCAGTAATGAGTTATTGGTAGAGCAAAATGCAAAAGGTGGGGTTGTTTAAAGGGGCAAAAGTGGTGTTATTTTTCTCAAAAAGCGATATTTTAAGCCAAAAGCAGTATTATTTACGTCATAAGAGTTGAGTTAATATTCATAAAAAAAAGTCCAGAAAACGGTAGTAGGCTTCTGGATACACAATATTATATACACCAATAATAGGTCACTAGTATATTTTAGTTTTTAATTTTATTACAATACAGTAAATAAATGGCTCCATTGTTAATCAAAGTAGTGATATTATATTCGAGACACATTCCAAAATGAGTACTGCATATATTATTTATTTCCACACACCAAATTAATTGTAAAATAAACCTTTCTTACATAGTTAACTATACATTAAAGCCCCGATTATCCACGGAATTGGGTGTCAAGGGTACCGCGGATAACCCGAAAAAAACTAAAAATGAGGTGCAAACATGAAAAGAAATATTTCAGCATAAAAACTATGTTTTATTGTACAAAAAAACATAATATGTAAAACTTTTAAAATATGTACAGTACAGCAGAAACCTTTACTCTACGTCTAAATAACTAAAATAAAGAACAGTAAACAAAAAACAATATACCTACTGTACTGTTAACAAAAAGTGTTTAGTTATGTCTTTAAAAAAAAAATCATTCACTAGTTTTTTGCTTCTATCTTTGCAAACAATTTTTTAAAATTCTAAATTGTACTTTCCTTAAAACGAGCTTTTCTGCCAGATGTGCGTCATCATTTTGTTCCTCTAAATATTGAAGCAATCCGTCTACATGCTGCAAAGCTTCACTTTGTTCTTCTTTGTTCTCGTTCACTACCATTGCTTTGTTCCTTATCTCTATGAACCCTCTTTAACCAAAATAAAACATAGGAGGAAGCCCAAATGACAAAATAAAATAAATGGTACGGCGCACCGCACAGACTTTCTCTCTCTTTCTATAAACTCATAAGATTTCTGAATGGAATAATGTACATTGTATCATCACCACTCCACATAAGAACACGCATAAAATAATATACAATGATATAGAATCAATGAGAAAGGAGGCGCATCTTTGTCCACCTAAGAGCATTTCAAACAGTTTAATGTCTTCCACAAGGGTCAACACTTCGTATTAAAATTTCGATTTCTGGTTAAAATTTTAACATTTTATAAGGTGTTGCAGATCTTCAAGTCATCGCATTGATATTTAATTATTCATTTATACATTTTGACCAATAAAAAATGTAAATATTGACTATTGAGTCTAAAATGGAGATAGATCATTGCTATGCAAACATTTCTCCTAAGAGCTTTAAGGAAAAATAACATACTTTTTTAGATACTTATATTTAATTACTCTATGGCATTGGAGAATTATTGCGTTAAGACTTAAGTAGTATATGTTTACAACTAAAGCTCACAAAATTGTATTAATATATTTGCAAATATCTCAGAAACTGTTGCTTTTATAAAAATATATGTCAAATAAAAGTTTTTTATTTCTAATAGTCCTACAATTTTGCAATGATAAGTTGTTTAGTTTCTCAAATAGTTGTGGAGATACGGAAATTAACGCTTCTGTAAAGTACCCTAAAAATCATTTTCATAGGAAAATGAAAATAGCCAGTTTATTTATAATCTTAATCAACGCCTAGATACGAATTTTAATCAAAATCGTTTGAGCAGATTTTGAGAAAACCAAATTTTTCTCTTTTCGCCCTTCAGTAAACTACCCTTAATTTTAAGTTTTTATAGACACACAGACAGACGGCATTGCAAAGACTATTTTTTAGGGTTCGGGGGGTCATGAGACGTCGACATCCATCAACATTTCAGGTTAGTTTTTTTTTACGGTCGCAATACTTAAACTTTAATGTCCAAAAAGTTAAAAAAATTCATATAATTGCGTATAGATTGAAAGTTATTGATTTTATAAAAATATGTTTCGGATAAAATATCTGTATTATAAATATATATACATATTTGTAATGCTAAGTAATTTCATATCTCAAATAGTTTCGGAGCTATTATAAAAAATGTTAATTTACGCATCAGACCGGAGCCCTTAAAGCCATTTTGCCGAAATATTGAGAGTAGCCATTTTGTTTGGAATATTTATTAATGTTCATAAATGAAATTTAATCAAAATCGTTAGAGCCGATTTTGAGAAAATCGACTTTTTCTCTTTTTGCCCTTCAGTAAACTACCCTTAATTTTAAGTTTTAATAGACACACAGACAGACGGCATTGCAAAGACTATTTTTTAGGGTTCGGGGGGTCATGAGACGTCGACATCCATCAACATTTCAGGTTAGTTTTTTTTACGATCGCAATACTTAAGCTTTAATGTCCAAAAAGCTAAAAATATATATATAATTGCGTATAGATTGAAAATTATTGATTTTATAAAAATATGTTTCGAATAAAATATTTGTATTATAAATATATATACATATTTGTAATGCTAAGTAATTTCATATCTCAAATAGTTTCGGAGCTATTATAAAAAATGTTAATTTACGCATCAGACCGGAGCCCTTAAAGCCATTTTGCCGAAATATTGAGAGTAGCCATTTTGTTTGGAATATTTATTAATGTTCATAAATGAAATTTAATCAAAATCGTTAGAGCCGATTTTGAGAAAATCGACTTTTTCTCTTTTTGCCCTTCAGTAAACTACCCTTAATTTTAAGTTTTAATAGACACACAGACAGACGGCATTGCAAAGACTATTTTTTAGGGTTCGGGGGGTCATGAGACGTCGAAATCCATCAACATTTCAGGTTAGTTTTTTTTACGATCGCAATACTTAAGCTTTAATGTCCAAAAAGCTAAAAATATATATATAATTGCGTATAGATTGAAAATTATTGATTTTATAAAAATATGTTTCGAATAAAATATTTGTATTATAAATATATATACATATTTGTAATGCTAAGTAATTTCATATCTCAAATAGTTTCGGAGCTATTATAAAAAATGTTAATTTACGCATCAGACCGGAGCCCTTAAAGCCATTTTGCCGAAATATTGAGAGTAGCCATTTTGTTTGGAATATTTATTAATGTTCATAAATGAAATTTAATCAAAATCGTTAGAGCCGATTTTGAGAAAATCGACTTTTTCTCTTTTTGCCCTTCAGTAAACTACCCTTAATTTTAAGTTTTAATAGACACACAGACAGACGGCATTGCAAAGACTATTTTTTAGGGTTCGGGGGGTCATGAGACGTCGAAATCCATCAACATTTCAGGTTAGTTTTTTTTACGATCGCAATACTTAAGCTTTAATGTCCAAAAAGCTAAAAATATATATATAATTGCGTATAGATTGAAAATTATTGATTTTATAAAAATATGTTTCGAATAAAATATTTGTATTATAAATATATATACATATTTGTAATGCTAAGTAATTTCATATCTCAAATAGTTTCGGAGCTATTATAAAAAATGTTAATTTACGCATCAGACCGGAGCCCTTAAAGCCATTTTGCCGAAATATTGAGAGTAGCCATTTTGTTTGGAATATTTATTAATGTTCATAAATGAAATTTAATCAAAATCGTTAGAGCCGATTTTGAGAAAATCGACTTTTTCTCTTTTTTCCCTTCAGTAAACTACCCTTAATTTTAGGGGTAGATATCCAATTCCAAAAACCCCTCGGGGCAACCCTATGAAAACCCTAGATATCAAGTTTCAGCTCAATCGGTAAAATAGTTTAGGCTCTAGTTGGAGGTACAGACAGACAGACAGACAGACAGACAGACAGACGGAAATTCAAAAACCACTTTTTCGGATTCAGGAAGTCATGAAACGTCAAAATTCATCAAAATCTCGAGTTCGATTTTTTTGACGATCACCATACTTTCTCTACCTGTAAGATAGAGAGAAAGTAAAAAGGGGCAGAAAAAGAGGCAATAGGAGTGAGTGGTTGGAGTTCTGACTTTTGAATATCTGAGGACGAACATTCGAAACTCAGAGCGCACAACTCACACCAATTGCGGGAATAATATATAGACGGCCTTCCTCAAAGTAAATCAAAAATATATATATATATGTTCAAAAGAAAAGATAGGGAAATACACATACACTACCTAAGGGTATAGTGACAATTTCTAATTTTAAAGAAAACTTGAATGTATTTTGTTGATATTTATTCATAAATATATTTAATTGAATATTTGAGTATGAAAATATGAGTAAGCATGAGACAATAAATAGAGAAGCTAATGAAATTATTCTGATAGCCATAGAGTTAGTACACAACTATATCCATAATGAATTAGAATACTTGGAGTAAAGAACCATTTTAAAGTTAAATACGGCTTCAAGCTCAAAACCATAACATAAGAAAGAATTAATAGTAACAATATTATTTCTTTCTGCAATGACCAGTTTGCAAATTTACATAATCTCCGTAAAAAGACAATTACAAAAATTATATCTCTCTTAATTCACCCTAAACTATTTGCATAATCATAGTAAGTTCAAGAGATCATTCCAAGAATACATATTTACTATTAACGAAACCTTATTCATTACCCAATGATTATCTAAGAAAACTTTCCGAGCAAAATATCAAGATTAGCCCTTAATGTAAGTTTCTTTCCTTTACTAATCAAATAATTAGCTATGATCAAACTAATCGACAATTCCAAAATAATCTAAGTATCAACATTTACAAAAATCTAAGTATCGATATTTCTCCAACAAATTTAAGTATCGATATTTCCAAAAAAAATCTAAGTATCAATATTTTCTAAAGTTTCTAATTGATCTTTATCAGAAAAATCCAAATATCGATATTCACCTAAAAATAGATATATTTCATACTTGACAAAACTTAACATCGACATATAATTCACCCATTTCAAATATTTTAAATATGGCCGAAACGAGAATTTTGAAAAGTTAAAGATAAATAATATTTATATAAAATTAATACTAAGCCAAAATTGAATTTGTTCTTACAGTTTATAAACATGAAACCTCAGCTTCTTATTCCCTAAATTAAGCCATGACCAAGAGTGACGACAAGTTGCCCCGTCGCCACTATATAAACAAGAAAACCCAGAGAGCATTGGAGAATGGGATATTAGGAGGGGGAAGACCTATGGATCACCAAGGAATGGATGTGCATGACCACAAATGCTTCCACTATATTCTCCGTGGACCTTTCTAGAACAAGGTAGAACAGCCTATCTTCACAATTACGCTCTTTAGAACACTTTCATTATGCAGCCAGTGGAAGCCGTTAGAACCTTGAGGCGGGCGGCTAGACTTTATCGCGTCTCGGCTAAGCTCGGTTGTGTTATTGTTTGTCTCGGACTCGTAGTGCACTGAAGCTAGGATGGTGAAACAGGGTAGGTTGTATACTTTTCTTGACTCGACTCTTCTACTCTTGTAGCCAAATGTTACATCTAGGTCAGTCAGTCGTTCAAACCTCGTCTCACTTGCGTTGCATTACAGCCACTCTTCTATGTTCTCTTCGTCGACATTCTCACCTACCGGAATGGAATGTTTTGGTTGACATTTGTTTTGATATTTGGAAAGAGTTTTCTCCATGATTTAGCGAGGGTTGAGGGTTTGATGTAATCCCATGCAGACGCAATATCGTAAATGCTATCCAAAATTGTATAATTCTTCCAAAATTCTTTGAGATCGCAGCCTTCTTTGATTTTTGACACTAACAACTTTGTTCTGTATGTTCTCTTCATGATTGCAATGACTCCCTGGTCCATAGGTTGTATCAGCGCAGTAACATTTGGGGGCAAAAACTTTGCAAAGATTTGCCCGTCAGAAGATTTAAGCACACTTCTAGCTGGGTGTTAAGGTAAATTTTTTGAGTAAAGATGTTTACGTATTTGAGGCACAAAAATCTTTTCAAACCATTCTTGAAAAATTTGCTGGTTCATTCAACCTTTTTATTTGGTTGAAATAATCAACTGGTACATTTTCTGCTTTTGTCCCCTTAAAAGACCTCGGTTTCTTAGATTTACCGATTACAAGACGCCTAAGTTTGTGACTACCCACAGCATTGCTGCATGGCCAGATTGTAATTCTTTCCTTGCTACTTTTGTGACCTGCCTCTTGATGTTCACTTTCAAATGCTAAAGTACGAGTGGGAAGACACTTCCAAAAAAGCCCTGATTCATCAGCATTATAAATTTGTTAATATGACATCATAAGACAACACAAACTCTTCAAAATCACGTTGAAAATAATCACCTGCTTGTTGATCACCACTCAGCCTCTCTCCATGTAGAACAATCTCTCTAATTCCATGACGTTTCTTAAAACGATGCAACCAACCGGACGACGAATCAAAATTTCCTTCCAGGCCTAACAAAAAAAAAAAAAAAAA
>CABFWB010001853.1:43367-54452 GCA_902151455.1 Timema bartmani | reverse complement strand
AGAACATTACTGTACATCACAATAGATCTTGGAGTCAAATTTGCACACTTAGCCAAACTGCCTCTTCACATGTATTTTGCCAATTCATATGACAAATCCTCCTCCTCCTCCTTGGCCGTAGCGTATAACCATAACGGGTAGTAAGACGTGGTGCTAAGTATTACTATTCTTGGCCGTATTAAACAGAGTGATTATCTATTCTTGGCAATTGATGCTTCCTGAAATTTTAGACACTTTACTTTATCCTTTTTTCTGATTTAATGTATTTCACGCAGGAATACCTGCCATCCCATTTAAAGTAACTCGCATAAAACTGTCAACATTTTTCCATCATATTGATTTTATCTAGATTTATTAATATATTCGGAGTAAAATCAAATATAAATACGCACAGAACATTTCAGGCTTAGTAATGTCAAACTCAATATCTCAATATCATTACCATCATTTTTACAAATAACTATATTGAAATAATCGAAGGTCAATTTATGTTTAGACCAAACATGACAACCTGTAGCAAGGTCCATACATATTAATGTCATTGCTTGGACCAAGTGTGAAACCTTTAAAGGCTGAAAACAAAGAATCGATATATAGAAATTTAAGTATCGTAGTGTGTAAAAGTTGAAATTGTGGTTTTTAATGTTAACCTAAAATAAAAATATACTAAAGATTCGTAAAAATTCTCATATATTCTGAGATCCGTTTTTTACCTTTAAAATCCACAAAAACCCATACTATCAATATAAACCGCAGCCCTGGCATAGCGCTATTGCGAGTGTTACCACATTGAAAATAGTATTGCATGCCGTGGTATTTGCCGACTTACAAAGAAGTTTTGTTTATTTACCAAAAACTTAAATTAGTGTTATTCGTGTGAAAACAGTAAAGTTCGCGTATAAATTAACACTATCACAAATGGGAAGTTTGCTTGTCCTTAGTTAATGGTGACACTGCAGACAGACAAAGTATTACAGTAGCAAATGGATATATGGGCCCCCACTTTATTTTTTCATCATAACTATCGCAGACATTCTTAAATTGATCTGAAAATGTCAGAAAAAACACTTCAGAATGTTTTTAACATAGTGCCAATGGAATTAGGGATCTCTTTTAAACACATTAATAGTGAAAATATTTTTCAAAATATTACTTCACCTGGTCACTAATAGAACTTGTGCTGGTAATATGATCCCCTTAGTTTAGGAACAGAAATTCACTAAAATTTAAAGATCAACATTTTTATTTAAACACACTTCTGTTATATATTTAAATGTAGATTGATAGTACAAATTTAAAAGTGTAAGTTGAAGTTAAGAGTTAAATGTAATTTAAAAGAACATGTTCATATTTACTTGCAAAAATCACAAATGTATGCATATGTCTCACATCCAGCACATTCATTGTGAGCCCACAGTTCACAATTCATACACTGTACCCACAATTCAACCCTTCTGTCTGCTGAAAAAACGCCTTCAAAGAGAATACAAAAGGCATCATCACTATCAGGATGAGGAAGGCATATTTCAATTTCTGGAAGAGACTCGTCTGAATCAATGTTGAACTCTTCATCCGATTATTCAGCTAGGAAAATTAGCTTTCGTTTTATAGATTTCTTCGACATATTTTTCCTTTGCTCTTGTTTCACTGATGGCAGTTCATCTCCCTTAACAAACTTATGTTTCTTACCGTCTTTTTTCCTTTGTTTTTCTGCCTTTTTCTTCTCAGACTCTTCTAATGCAAGTTTATTGGGGAATGATGTTATTTTACCAACCTTCATAGACTTTGGTCCTTTGTTTGTCATCTTTATTTTTGGTTGTGGAATTGGCCAAATATATTTTGGTGATACATGATTGGACTTCTTCCCTAAGGAACATCCCGAGGGGCCGGCTTCTTCCAAGTCCTTTGCACATGGTGTAGCATCTCGACCGGGTTCATTAGATTTGGTAACAAAGGGCATAGTGGAGTTAACATCCTGAGGAGATGCCAGTGATTGTACTTTTTGTGTAATATTCCTGCCCTTGTTTTCTTCAAGGCTATGTACATCTACTTCTGAAGCAATACAATCTGTGTTGTTGAACATCTGTCGGTTACAAGGATAGATTCCAGTAACCTTGAACCCATTAACGGCTATTTCTCCAGTCTGACACTTATGATATGCATTGCCCAAAAGTTGTGCCATGTTGTATGGCCAGAGAGGTCTGGTGTTAGAATGTAGAATGTGGAAAGTAATAATGTTTCAATGGCCACATGAAGGTCTTGTCTAATGGTTGCATACAGTGGGTCGTGTGTGGAGGAAGACTTAAGTTATTATTATTATTATTTTACTTATCTTACTACCTGTTCGGGTTATACACACTTACTCTAATGTGTAATGGTAGGGTGATTGTGAGATGAAATCCGAACCATGGTGGAGGCCTGGCATTCCTCACATTCACAAGCTGTGATTAATACACGTCTTGTCAAGAAGACTTAAAATTGTTAAATGATTTTTGCGGGCAATATCCACAACATTAATGTTCTTAGTGTGGGTGTTATGCCCATCAAAAATCAGTAAGACAGGATCTTCTGCTGTTGGTTTTGTTTTCTCGATGAAGTGATTAAGCCATTCAGTAAAGAGATTGCCTTGGATCCAACCTGACGGGTGGCATTTTCCAATGGAGCCACGTCTTTCATTAACGTCTGTCATATTTTTCCGCGGGAAAATCAACATTGGTAGAACAAAAATACCTCCTGTGCTCATGCAGAATACAATGGTAACAAATGACCACCTTTCAGCAGCGGTTAAGGCTTCGACCTACCGTTTTCCTCCGAGGCCAACAACTCGCGGGACGTTACTCTGAACAACAGATATGCCGGTTTTGTCGACATTGAATATTCTGTCTTGTGGATATTTATGTTTTTGTAACTCAACTTCGAGTATGCAAAAAAAACAACCTTTAATGCTTCCTTATTAAACCCATTAACACGAGTAAAGTATGTGGCTGATGGTTTCAAAATTGACAATTTATCTTTGCGGTGAGCCATAAAATGATCAAACCAGGCTCGGCCAGCTACCTCACCACCATAAATGGATGCCGAATGTTATTATTTTCACACAACTGGTAAGCTAGACGCCACACATCTTGTCTCGTAAGACCATGAAACTTTGACTCCATAACCAGTAAATAATTTACAAGCTCTTCCTCCATTTCGGGTGACATAAATGGCTTTCGCCCCAATTTCCTATTAACTGCTTCTTCAATCGGCAAATCAAGAAGAGAGAGTCTTTGAAAAGTGGCACAAGGCACATTAAATATTTTCTAAGCCTTTTTTTTAACCTCATTGTATTATCTTTCAACAAATATATTACATTGATCATATCTTGTTTACTCCGTAACTTTCGTTTTGATGTACAAGGAGTTTGTGAGGCATCTGTAAAATAATAATGTTAAATAATATCACGTTGAAATGTAGTGACTGCGATATGGGCCCCTTGGTTATGAGGCTCAAATTACCAGCATCGTAAGGGCCCATAATACCAACCTCGCCATCTTGGTAAACACAATTTTTTTGCACACTTATTCGTAGCCATAATTTATAATCTTAATACTGGAATCTCACCCTTAGAACTTAAGCTATACTAAGCTACAATAATAATTAGCAGTTATTAAAGAATAATTGCGTTAATAAGTGCCAAACACATACCTTTCAAAGTATTTTCAGGAGCAGAAAATAAAAACACACCACAAATAACTCACCTTTAGAGGAACTATACCAGCGCACTCTACAAGTATTTCTAGTAACTATTTCTAATAGTTAAAGTGTCTCCCGCTAGAATTCATGACCGGCTTACTTAGAAAACAAGGGGGCCCATATTAACGACAGGCCTAATATATCCACCTTTTCCTCACAAACTTTGTTTGTGGAAGACATTTCTCTTCTTCAATTGTGTGTTTTGTAATTATTTATTCAAACATTTAACAATTTAACAATATATATAAGATAAATTTTTCGTGTCTTTTTTTTAATCTAGTGAAAGAATAAAATACATTAACAGGTAGAATTCTAAAAATCTTAATCAAGTGAAGAGTCAAAATAATTTTTCTTTTTATTAGTTTTATCACCTTAAGAAGGGAAACAAAATTATGAATCAAGTGCTTCAGGGCTTGAATTTTTCGAGCAATGCAAATTTAGATGACATCATTTTACTAAAAGTGATACAAAGTACTAATAATGTGAGCTCATTTCAATAAATATTCAAAAGTGTACCTTTTTCTCTAAATGGTGCAACTTATGTTTTTTTAATTATGATGGGCAAAACACTAAGACCAAGCAAATATAGTACAAAATTATTGATAGTGATTTATGAGTGAGCCCAAGTATATCTCAGGGATCATAGCTATATAAAAAAACATTAGCCTAAGTATGGCTAATGCACCGTGTTTAATGTGTTAATATGATCGTGTATTGGCACAGTGATTAGCTTCAATTTAAATTGTGATGTATGTGTGAGATTTTTTTACTGGATATAATATACAGCTCAAAACAAGATTTCTACTTGGCTCAATTTTTTTATAGTTTCAATTATAATTATTATGGTGTTATTACTTGTTAATATTTTCTTTAGAATGAATACTTTTGTTTAAATTTTTTATACACTTTTACTTAAACTTACACAATCACAAAACCTTTTGTGAAACTTTTTATTTATTTAAAAATTTTTAAGGAATTTTGAAATACTTTATAAAGGATACATTTTTTCAACAAACCTATAAAATAATACAATGGTACAGAAATGACTGCTTAAAGACTTTGGTAAACAATTTAGGCCTAGTATATTTTTACTATGTCTTTTATTGCTTGAAAGATTCCTATATAAGTTATTTATTTGAAAAAGTTTTTAAGCTCTAAATAAGTACTTGCATTCATTAATATTTTAATAAAAAACTATATAATATGTGAATAAACCTTTAAAATAGCACATTTGCATAGAAATGACTCTTTAAAAACTTGGATAAACAATTTAGGTCTGGTATATTTTTACAAAGTCTTTTATTGATTGATAGATTCCTATATAGGCCATATTTATGAAAAAAACCCGTAAAGCACTAATTAAGTACTTGTATGTATTAATATTTTTCATAAAAAACTGTGGATTGAAGTATTATTTTAATCTGTTAAGGTGACAAAACATGTATGCGTTTATTTGGAAACTATGTGGTCTGGAGATTAGTGTGTTTATATTGATTTAGTAAAGAATATAAAATAAAACATTGTTTTGAAATAAACAAGTTAATCAAAAACGGACCTATTTGCCATACACTTTTATTAATCTTAGTCATTGTCAATTATATTAAATTAATTTAATAAAGTTGTAAATATAATTATTATATTCCTATTAGATGATCTCTATTTAAGTAAGAAAAAAAAGCTTACGGTATTTTAAACCATGTGAGTAGTTGCAGAGTAGCGCCCCCTTGCACTATCACAGTGATTATTACTATGAGAGATGTGGCCGTCAGCATGGCTTGACGTGCTTCTGAAACTGTGTTCCTGATTGCAAGGGCGAACGACATCGCACCTCGCAGACCTAGACAACACACAAACTATATTTAGCACATATCTACAACAGTGGGGGTTTGCAAGTGCAGTACAAGAAGTTACTTGGGATATACTTATTAGAGTAGACATAACATTTGTTCACTCTACTTATCAATGTTACACATAAAGCATCCAAAAGGAAATCTCAAAGTTATTTTCTTGGTAGCGCTTAGCAATAATATTCTGAGATCAACATTGATGACATAACAGTGTAAATCACAGCGGGATAGTCAGGTCATTAGTGACCATGGAAACTTTTCCTAATCCATAGGTTCCATCTTATAATATTTTAAATATCTGTACTATCTTGAGTAACTAAAAGTTTAGGTCAGTAAGATGAGATGCCCATATTTCAAATAATTTAAATGATGTGATGTATTTAAGTTTTTAGAATCAAAACATAACGACTTGTTGCCACATATATGCAGTTTATGAGAACACATATACTGATTCTATACAAACTGTTTCTTCTCCTATCACATAGAAAAAGAGATGATTACTATTACATAATGACATAAGTTATAATTGATGAAGGATAGGGAAGGATAATGCATCCCAGATATATATAAATTTAACAAATAAGTTTATTAAAAAAGCAAACAAAAAGATATAGAATTACATATGAGTGAAACGGTTTTAATTCAATTAATTAACAATAACTGTATTCCTTTATAGAGGTGAAAAACATTAGTTTGAACTAATAGATATTAACCCTTATGCACTCAGCGTATTTTCACTAGACTAAGCCAAAACACTCAGGCAAATTTTCACATATTTACCTTTAAACATTTTAAATTTTCTTATAAAAAATGTTTTTATTTATACACATGAAAAAAATCACACTTATACTATACACATTGTAGATTTATAAAAAAATATTACATAAATTATTAGACTACAGTTATTTTGTAAAAAAATTCAATGTTTTTAAAATTTTATAAATTAAATTAAAATTTCTAATTCAGAGCAAAAAATTAATATTTATTTCTTGTCTTCCATATTTATCAGTCATCCTGCAAGAAAGAGAATTTATTTCTGTAAAATTTGATACTAGTTTGGTGTTTGTAACTTATTCTGATTCTGAACTACATAACTTTTTGTAAAATCATGTATACTTACATTTGGAGTCAGCATCTGTGTTTGAGTAAACACTCTCCATGAAGTCCCTTGCTACATTTGGTACACACTGTCCTGGCTCTCCTTCGCTTTTCCTTGGTACTACATACCGTACATTGAGATTCCTTTTTGCCAGGAAGTTTTCTTATTCCTCTTGGTCCTCGGGTTTCACCCGCCACCATGTTGTTCTTCATGGATAGCCACTCCTCCCCCAAGCCCTCGATGATCGACACTGTATAATGATATCTCGTTTTCAGTTTGCCAGGTCCTTGGTAGTTTTCTTTATAAAGAATGTAGCTATTTAACACCATTCTAGCTATGATGTTGAAAGCTACCTTCTTCCAGTACCTAACAGTTCGCCTTTCATCTAGGTAAGTGTAGAGCATCATGTCAGATGTGTCAATACCACCCATAAACTTGTTGTAGGTTGTTATTACTTCGGGTTTGGTAATTCTATTGGCCTCAGGCCGCCTTGCTGGAACTTCTTGTTCTCGTGCTGTTGCAAAACTGGAGAGAAGAAGAACTGGATTTTTCTGAGATTTTTTCTCGCGGAAGGCACATGCGAGAACTGGACCGGATCTAAAATACATCTTCTGACCTACTAAAAATTTAGATTTGAATTGCTGTGGCAAAAGTTTTCTGTTTCTCCTTACTGTTCCAGTTAGGTAGGTGCAGAGTTGGTGAAGATGACGTATTAAAGGAACTGACATAAAAAAATTATCAACAAAAACATGGTATCCTTTGTTGAGGTACCCACCTATCTCCAAAAGTTTCATGACGACAGTGTACCCCAGACAATTTTTTTGAATATCATTTTTATCTTCTTGGGACCTGGCACCTCTGTATGTATAAAAGCCTAGGCAATAATTAGATACAGAGTCACAAATCATCCAAAATTTGATCCCCCATCGGTGGTGGTGTTTGTTTGGCAGGTATTGCATTAGGCTGGTTTTATTTTTTGTACCCACTAGACTTTCATCAACACTAAGCTGCTGATGAGGTGTATAGTGGTGTCTAAATACTCTATTTGCATGCTCTACAAGAGGTTTGTATCTTGCACACGGATCATATCCAGGTTCTTCGGGGCCCGGCAAAACTTCGTTGTTCACAAGATGGAAAAAGCGAAGCAAGTGAGAAAATCAGTGTTTAGTGAACATTTGTCCGAACCAAGGGGTGGCTTGTGAAGACAGAGTTGACCAGTAGGATGCAATTGTAGGCTTTCTTATAATTCCCATATTGAGGATACATGCAAGAAAGCCTTTGATTTCTTGTATTGTAATCCTGTTCCAGTTTTTTAGTGGAGTAGGAACATTACCTTCATTGCTTGTGATGAACTGTTGGGCATATCGATTTGATTCTGTCACCATGAGGGAAAGAATAAAATCATTGAAAAATAAAAAAAAATAGGCTATGGGAAGAGAATCATGGTGTGGCATGTGTTTAGGTCCGGAGAGCTCTTGAAAAGGGAAGTGAAGGGGAAGAGGTTGCTCAGGTGATAGAATCTCCCTGTAATCTTCATCATCCATACCATTCTCATCACTGTCAGACATGTTATGAACAGCTGGATTCCTAAGATCTGGCACATTATCATCGTCACTAGTGATGTCAGACTCACTTTCATACACAAAGTCACTGTCACTGTCAATAGTATCTAAATAGTCTAAAATGTCCGAGTCATTTAGCCTAGAACTTGGACCGGCCATGGCCTAGCTAGAATATTTCGACTAAACAACACTTATAAATAATAAACTTTGAATAAAACAACGAAAATATTATAAATAATATATAAAAATAAAACAAGTAAGAAAAATAATAGAAGCAAATCTATTTATATAAATAAGGAATAAGGAAAAACCACGAACTAGAAACGTATTCACACCACGATGTAAACAACGAGCATAACATATTTCAACTGTTCAAAATAAATAGTTTTTCTAAGACCAATGGTGCTATCTGTTGGAAAAAGTATGAAATAAACCTAAATATTTAGAATACCGCGAATGGTGCCACCTAGTTGTTAAAAATAAACTTAAACGGCCAGATTTAGCTGGAGCCGATATATCGGTTCTAGCAGTACCATGGCGCGCCGAAAATTCGGCGCACTGAGTGTTTAAGGGTTAATACTTTGTAGACAAGGAACCACAGAAGTTAGATAGAACATTTCATTTAGTTTAATAACTCTAGAAATAGGGAAATTTGCTCTTACTTGAACAAAAGAGCATCTGCCACAACTTGGCAACAGTAAAAAAGGGAATTAAGTTTTAGGCAATATATATAAAGACAATCTAGACAGGCTAATACCAGACTAATACCTGAGAGGTCTAATCATGAATGATAGTGAAACAATAGAAAATAGAAACATAGCATCAAATCCTATATTTTTAGAGTTACTAAGAAGAATATTATTTAGCTTGTATCATTCCTCATGGAGAGTTACGCAAAAAACCTAAGAATAATATCCTATAGGAGGAGCTTCCATTTTACAAATAATATATGGCTAATAATCAGGCATCTGCACAGTATTTTACTATGGGCGGTCATTCCCTAATGAATACTGCCAGAACAATCAATAATAAATTTATAAATTTACCCATTACTAGGGCATACAATAGCAAGTACAAACTATCTTTGAACAATTAGATACATATGTCGCCTGAAGGGGCCATAACAAAGCATTATCCCCATGGGCCACTACTTCAACCTTGTAGTGCTCCCACAGGTTGCGCACCGTAAATAGCTACACAAAAAGGGTGCAATCGTGACTGCAATCAGTCACTGACCTAACTAGGTCCAAGAATAAAGTG
Source organism: Timema bartmani (assembly GCA_902151455.1). Taxonomy (NCBI): domain Eukaryota; kingdom Metazoa; phylum Arthropoda; class Insecta; order Phasmatodea; family Timematidae; genus Timema; species Timema bartmani. Next base: position 44,949 of record CABFWB010001853.1, on the reverse strand, counting down.
TTAGATGATCTGATTGTAGCCATAGAAAGATCCTAAACGTGATCATATCGTTTAGGGTGTCATAAAAATATAACAATGTCTTAAGGACTTAGAACAGGAAATCAGATTTATGAACTCTGTATACACAATCACTTGGTCCTATCCTATACATATGTAGAGCATAGAGCCCTTGTATTTAAACTATGCCTTATGGGCATGAAACCATGTCTGATGGACATAGAAAATAATGTTAGACATTCTGACTAAAGAAACCATGTCTGATGGACATAAAAAATAATGTTAAACCTTCTGAAATTAAAACTTGTGTCTGATGGACATAGAAAATAGCTTGACACTCTAACAAAATACACTATGTCTGATTGACATAGAAAATAAAGCAAGACATTCTAATACATGAAACTATGTCTGATGGACATAGAAAGCATTGTCAGATATTCTGACACAATACTCAATGTCTAATCAACATTGAAAATAAAGCAAAACATTCTGATATATAAAACTATATCTGATGAACATAGAAACAGAGTTTAGAATCTAATGTAGATTCTAAACAGAAGATACAGATACTTAAAGTCTCAGAAGAGGCTTCCTCTGCGCTGTGGCAGTGAGACCGACACCTAACACATCGTGGCCACCAGTAGTCTTCGGTGCTGAAGATTTATGTCATAGTTCTTCGTCCGGTGAATAAATACAATGGAATACAAAAATGCGAGTCACAGGGAATCAGTTATTTAGCAAAAGAACTGGCTCGGAATTGGACTACAGGAGATCTAAGGGGAGAAGGGGGGGTTAAAGTTGTAGAATGACTCCACTTTGTACGTAGTGCTGTCAGAAGGTGTGGCAAGCAAAGAAAATTATCTTTATTTTCTTCGATGTGCGCCCTTCGATCAAGACGTGAAAATGCTCGCGGTACCGGTATGGTCCGCTGGGGCAATCTTCCTTGACGCTTGGGTGTTTCCCGGCAACATCAATTTACAGTGAGTCAACAACTGCCACATCTTATTGGAATAGATTAGTACTTGTTATCTTGTTTCAATTGTCTTTATGGAATTTTAATTGTAGATGTCATATTTTATAAATAACATGCTACATATAAAATCTTTGTAATAAAGTAATTAAAATGATTAAAACATATAAAAGGATTAAGTTCTAAGGATGTCTGTGGATAATAGTTTATTTTGGAGAACATTTATTATTCTTCCTAGTGTACTATTTCTAGATTCTTAATATTCAACCAAATAATTTTAAAAGACTACACAAACAGTTTTATTAACTAAACATTAATACACCATTTTAATCATTTGTATAGTCATGAGCAATTAACATTGATTATTATTATTATTACTATTATCACCGCGTCTTACTACCCGTTCGGGTTATAAGCACTTACGCTAATGTGTAATGGTAGGGTGATTGTGAGATGAAATGAAGGACCTACAGTTTAACGTGGAATTCGAACCACGGTAGAGGCCTGGCATTCCTCACATTCACAAGTTGTGATTAATACACATCTTGTCAGAGGTGAAGGAAGGGTTTGGCAATCAGATAAATCTGTGCCGGGACCGAGGATTGAACCCCGGAC
>CABFWB010001853.1:23633-33994 GCA_902151455.1 Timema bartmani | reverse complement strand
GGGGGGGGGGAACATATCCAAATGGACCATTCATGGATTTTAACATCAGATTTCTATTTCAGCGTTAACAAGGGTTTGTGAACTCTATCTTAATGTCAAATATATTAAACTATGACAATATTACAATTCCTTACCTGTTGAATTTGTTAAGAAAAGTAATTGCATTGAATAAGAATAAACTCACATGAGCTATTGTTTTTAACCTTTAGACGGGTCAGTTTAGTAAAAGACCTCCATCTTCCTATACCCTTACACCATTCTTACTTTTTAATTGTTGCTATTCCTTTACTATTGAACACTTTCTGTTATCTGTTCCTCACATCTATTTCTTGGTCTCTTGAGGTCATTTTCCTACATTAATCATCTCCATCATTCTGTTTGGTATTCTCTCCATTTCCACCCTCATTACAAGACCACACCATCTCAGCCTTGCTTTCTCTACTATCAAAAGCACTCCCTATACCCCCACTCTTTCTCAGTGACTTCATTCCTAATTCTAATAAACCACATCTAATTAGCAATAATGTAGTTTTTCAATTCAATTCCCTAAAGGTGTGTATCTTTTGTTATATAGTTGTAAAAATCAATATAAAAAAGATACACCTGTATTTGCAAGAACAAATATTAAAACTTAATGATTTTTAAAAATAATTTCGAACCAACTTTAAATAATTAAAGTAGCCATATTACTAAAAGTATTTATGAATGCAAAAATAATTTTGGACCACTTTTAAGAAAATTAAGTAAGCATGTCACCAAATGTACTTAGGAATGCAAAGCCCCAATAACTGTGAAAAGAAAGCCCCAAAAATTAAGTTGAGATGGTGGAAATATTAATTAAAATATTCTGTATGCCTTCCACATGTATAATTAATTAATGGTATATAATGTATATAGTATCAATAAAGCAAAGTGATTATAAAAAAGACACAGAAATAGCTGCTGTATTTTCTAATTTTCTACAATCTAAATTTTAGTTGTTCTAAACTTTAAACTATTGTAACTCAGATACTACAAACCTGCAAAGAAGAGCATGTGCTGAAAATTGGAGGGAATCTTCGGTTTCCTTCCTAGATTAAGCAAGAATGCCAGTGGGTAGATATTAACTGCACGACCAACCATGGCACACAGCTATGGTATAAGTCAAAGAGAAAACTACACAAAACGCAATTTAAATTACCATACATACATACATACATACATACATACATACGTATATAGGCAGTTTTAGGTATAATGTTATAATTGTTAAGAATATCTGCAATTTTAATAACTTTAAAAGGTATGGTAACATTTTTACAGTAATAAAACTTTGGTGGTCAGAAAAATAAAATAAACTTTTTACTTTTATTTGACCATTCATTAGAGGAAAAGAATTTAAAATAAAATTACTTGAGAATATCATTTTAAAAATATGGTCTCAAAAAATGTGTTATAATTTGAGGAATGAATTAAACTCAAAGAAATTTTGCTAGCCAATACCTCTCCAAAAACACAGTAGTAACTTGGCACATATGAGCTAGACACACTTTCCACTTTATTAAAGGATACAAAACCAAAAAAGATGAAAGCTGGATCAAAGCGATGTTTTGGAAATGTGAACATGGACACTCCAATATATGAAAATATAAAATTTTCAGCTAAAAAGTTTAAAAGTTCAAACAGTTTTTTTGTACGACTTCTTGAGTCAACAGACAAGTTATTGTAGGTATAGTGTGCCTGGCAGATCCCACAAAAGAGTACAGCAACAACCCCTATAACAAATTAGAGGCAAAAGGCAATCAAATTATAAAACTGCACATAATTTGATCAAAACATTGTTTCGAAGATTAAGATATGTAGGAATATAATGAAGGTATAATGACCACACATCTGGATTTTTTTAATTCTAAAGAATGTTTAAATTTCTAATAGTTGTTCTCTATATCATTTAAATATTTTGTGTTACATAAAATAAACAAGGACGTGAGCTAAAAGCCATGAACTATATTCAATTAAAGTAACTTTATCAAATATTATTTTGTTATAACATTTAAAATGCCAAATTTATGTTAAAATTTTATTTAGAATTATTTATACACTTCCTATGATTTTCAATGTGCAGAACTAATGTTTAGTTACACTTTAAGAACTTGATACCTAGGAAAAATTCAGGGTTAATTTAAACAAAATTAACAAAAGATGTTTCACTCTTTTGTTCCCTATCTCAGATTTTGAGTGCATAAAATTTGTAATTCATTACAATCAACTTTTTCCCCCAAGCATTTTTAATGCATTTTGAATTTCATCAAATATAAAAAATATGTCTTTGTTTCTTTGGTGTTTCTTGTAAAAGAATATTCAATAATTTTTGATAGTAGTTTGAAAAATTTATTCTTGTTTAGCAAAATAATTCTTTGCTATTTTTAGCACCATTAATGCCACAAAGATGCATGCTATGAGTAAATGTTAGTTTAAGTTTATTTTTATAATAAAAAATCAAAATCATGAAAAAAATGAAATTATATTAATAAAAGCTTCTACCAGGTTGAAAAAAAATGTGAAAATATAATTCCAACTGTTATTTAAAAATCACCTCTTATAAGAGCTTAATTAAATGCTACTCAAAAAACTTCTTATTAAAAAAATCTTATTTAGGATTAGTATTCACCAAAAGGTTATCAAATTTTTAAAAGTTTTGTGGAAATTTTCTGGGCATCAAAACTGTCAAAATTATATAAATTTGATTTATAATATCTTTATTTCTAGAGTAATGTTGACTAATTGGAGATTTTTTTGGTCCCTACACTAATACAAAATTCATCACTAAATTATTTTGACTGACTATATAAATACTGCTTTCACAAATTTAGCCTAGTTTCTTAACTTCAGGAACAATAAATGTTCAAAAGTCTTAAAAAATGTATTTAAAAACTTTGGACTCTTAAAATAATTGAATTGGATAATAAGCAGGATGATGTTAAATCAAAAATAAAAATAAACATGTATAAATAGTCTGGAGAGATGCATACAAACAAGAGAATGTGACTTTAAAAAAGGGTTAAAAAACACACCATTAGGCACTTTATACCATTTAAAGTGGGAAATTAATTGGTATATAGAATTTAGTTAAGTAACAAAGTTACAGATATCATAGAACATGCTATTATTGGGAGTTAGGCGCAATTGTGTCAGACAAATTCCCAAGTAATGTCATGTCTAATTAGTTCATTGTCAATGAACTTCCACTTAAAAGGCTCAAGTATATCCATGCTTTGTATAACTACCATTCCAGGGTATTTACATATTCACAAAAATAAGGTTGGGTTAAGGTAGAATTTAAAAAGAAAATTAACTACTATTTATTTGGGATAAATATTAAAAATAAATGAGACCTCCCTTTGAAAGTCTTATTTGAATAATACCCTTATGCAATAATAAACCAGACTGAACTGGCTGTGAATCAAATTTCAAATGTAAAACAAACCATTAGGGGTCTGTGAGCTTGGGTCTTTTCCTTGGAGTCGAGTATTTCTAAAAGCTCTCGAGTTCAAGTCGAATTCAAATATATTCATAATTTTAAAATGTTAAGAGTATATATTTGTTTATTTTAAATGTAAATAGGTATCACATCTTTAAAATTTCAGATTTAAAAAATATACTAAAAAAATGTTCTTAAAATATGAATGACACTTTTAAAAAAATGTAATAAATGGATATGTCTGTTTTCGATTTAGAAATAACACATAAAAAAACTTAAAAATAAAAACAATACTAACAAAAAAAGTAGGGCCTAAGAGATAAATTAATTAAAATGGTTTCAACACTCATGTCTTTAAGGACAGTAAAATTACACTAAAAATGATAAAAAAGTAATAAAATTAATAATTGCATGATGGCTTGGAAATGCACAATAAGATAGTGTAGAAACACTGCACAATAATGTAAGGTAAGTAAGTGATAGTGAAGGAAGTCAACAATAAATGATGGGTCAGGCCTAGATAGGAACAAACACACTTCTCTCTTCATTTCTTCAAACACTTTTACACTTACCATTTCTTCAAAACTTCCATAGTTGCACATTGTTTTGAATTTTCAGAAAAATTACTTTTTAATTAATATCTCTAAATAATTATTTCTGAAAATTGTGGAAGTTTGAAAAAGTTGGAAGTATAAAAGTGTAAGAAGAAATAGAGAAGTGTGTTTGTTTATATACAGGCCTAACATAACTATCCTTTAAGGTTGGCTTTCTTCACTATCACTTTACATTATTGTAGAGTGTTTCTACACTGTCTCGATAAAAAAAGTTAATAAAATCGACGTTTTAATAAGCTAATATTTCCCCAAAATATGCTTCAGTAACTTAATTTACCCTATAGGAAAATGTAAAAATCATAAACAGTTAGAAATTTGAAGTGTTTTGTATTTCATTTATTATTCCTTAGTGTAATCGTGCATGATCATGTCTTCTGTTCCATTTCTATTTTTCTATGCGCAGTTGCATATTCACGTTATATGGGCTCTTGTTGGACATTATTTTACTGAGAAATTTACTTCAATTTTTAATGCACATAAAAGTTGATGCTAATACTTTAAAATTAAAAATTATATGACTAAAACAATATATCTAGCAAACAAAATTAAAAAAGCAAATGCTTTTTTTAATATAAATATGGTAAGGTTGGTAAAATAAAATATGTATTGCAATAAATAAGATTAATATTGAATTTAGACAGGTTTACCAACATAGCTCTATAGCTAAATAGTAACTAAACTAGTGCTAGTTTTGTAGCTAAACACATTAATTAATATGAGTTTTAAATATCTTATGTTTGAAAACATTTAATATAATAATATATTCTTGATATTAAGATTTTAATTAAACATAAACTATTATTTTAGAAAAGGACCAGATAAAAATAGTAAAAAAAATCATTCAATTATTTGGTAATCTACTTAGCTATTTTTATTTTCAATACTTTGTCATGATAATACAAGTAAACAACTTCAATCAAGTATAATTCAAAATGGATGATAATATTGCATAAATGTAACTGTCAAAAGTGGTTTAAAAGCTCTATTACATTATTGATATGAAAATTGATGTTCATTTTTAACAATATGTTAAGTAACCGAATGATTTTTAAGTGGAAATGACGATATTATCTCAATTAAATAGCCTATGCTTACTATTGCATTTTAAAAATTGATTAAATAATTAAGTGATTGATCAGGTGAAATCTTGAAAATATCAAGCCTACAAAACTTTCGATCAAAATCTCGAACTTACAGAACGAGCTCGACTCGAAGCTCTAAATCCAAGTATTCGCAGTGCCCTACAAACCATATAAGAATATACAAAAGCAAGTGGTATTTCATACAAATTTACTGACCTGTGAGCTCGGAAACTTCAGCGATGAGGAATGTGCTGTAAGACATAAGCACAAAGAGAGCTGATTCTAGAAGGGGAAAGTCTCGAACTCTTGTGAACTTTGTCAAGTGAGAAAAAGTTAAGAAATTATCAGCTGATGTCAAATTTTTTTGCAAGTTTAATCAAAAATTTAGAATTATCTAGGGTGCAAATTTCTATAACATTAAGCAATATTTTTTTTTAAAGCAAGTGTAAAACTTAAAAGCAAAGTTAGTCTGTGAATAAGCCACCCCACCAAAAATCTGCTAGGAAAAAAATAACTAAAAAGTTAAATAGGATTTTAAAGAAGTAAATATACTGTACATATGACAAATAAGTATATTTAAAAGTAGGTTGAGCCCTACTTCAGAAAAAATAAAGCTAAAATTATAGACAGGTTGAATTCTATATATAGCAAACATGAATCTGAATTTAAAACTTTCCTTTGGATCTCAAATCCCAATTCGTAACCTCAAATCTTATAAAATGAATAATTTTTCTCAGTATACCCGAAAGAGATTCAAACCTTGATCCCACAGTCATCGACAGTCTAGTCTACTATGAGAGTTCTGCATTAGACCAAGTGTGTCCTTACTGATATATAATAATAATTATTATTATTATTAGCACCGCGTCTTACTACCTGTTCGGGTTATACACACTTACGCTAATGTATAATGGTATGGTGATTGTTAGATGAAAATGGAGGACCTACAGTTTAATGTGGAATCCAAACCATGGTGGAGACTTGGTCATTCCTCACATTCACAAATTGTGATTAATACACGTCTTGTCAGAGGTGAAGGAAGGGTTTGGAAATCAGATAAATCTGTATGGTCAGTATATTTAAGAAATAAAACCTGAAAATCTCACTTGTATTCAAAACTTTTGTTGCAAACATACTTGAATAATTAGGTGTCATGATAGCAAAAAGCAATCAGCAAAATTATAAATAAAAAGTATCACTCTCTTGGTTATTGTAAATAAAATAAATAACAACTAAGGTACATACAAATTTCATGTTAAACATTAAAAAAAAAATTGTTCGATTTATCCAAAAGTTTGAAAATAGTTTTTTGTTAAAAATTAAAAATAGATCTAATAATATGTTAAGGACATTAAAAAAAAAAACCATTGAGATTAGTGAGAATATACAAAAAAAATAAAATAAAATGAAGTACGCTTAACAAATTATCTAATTTAATGTTTAAAAAAAAGAGTTACTTTTAATTTTTAAAACCTAATGTATGTTCCTTTCATTGTAAAACTAATCATCCCATTGTCATTTAAATATTTTTTAAATAAATATTTAAATCTTATTTTAGTTTTTAAACCACATTTTTTCTAGATTGTGAAAAATAATAACTTTATATTTACATATTGAGTTTTAATATTATTTATTTATCAAACTCAAGTTTTAATTGACTCTTTATTCAAATAATTTCTTATAAGCGCAACTTGAGTGAAATAAAACTCTTTCTCAAGCCCTTAATTGTAGGTAAAAATACAACAACATGAAATTAACACATTTCAAATGCTTGGTTAGTTTGTTTTTATTGCCTTTAAAAACTACTCTAATTCTACCAAAAAGGGTAGTCAATGGGAACTTGAATATCAGTATATAAATAACACCCTGATTTGAACCTAGTTTTGTAGTTTTGTATTAAATATTATCTTTTTACTAATATTTTTTCATTTGTAATATTTTTATTCTTATTAATTTAGTTACCATCGAGCTATCTGTCTTTCTAACCCTCCGTCCAGTAGTTGTATCAATATGAAAACTTATCAAGTTTTTGTTACTTTTTGGTATATGCTTGTGTTTTTTTCTTAATGAAAAAATAAAAATAAGTATTTACAAAAGTTTAAAATTCATTTGTTACTGTAAAAGTGATCAGAAGATTTAAGGGTGAAGAGTGAGTGAAAAAGTGCAATAATTTTATTAGTTTTCTATCAAGGGCTAATCTAACTTAAGTTTCAGGTTGGTTTTCTTTACTACCAATTAAAATACATGACTTAAAAATGTTTCAACATTTTCATAAATTAATAAGACATCAAGCTATTATTTGTTTTAAGCTATGATAATTGTTGGGGAATATAAAATTTTCTTTAAAAATATTTATCAATATCATGTCAAGTTGAATTGAAGTTGAAGCACACAGACTTTTTAAAAAAATATTCACAAATTCTTGTCATTTCTATAACATGAAATGTAACCTTGTACAGTAAAAAGAGAAAAGCTTCAAGCTTGTCAAAGTGTTCACGATTTAGTTAGAATGTTTCAAGAAGAATATATAACATAAATTTAAGTGTTAAGGTTATACATTATTGACTTCATAGGCAGTGTCTTTGACTATTGCTAGAGCTACAAAAAAATTACCTCCCACACAAATGGAACAAGACTTATGTTGTGTTAAATTTGTAACTTTGTGAAATAGGGATATAACTAACATTTTCAAATTTTGGAAAAAAAATAATTTTTTTTTGTAGGTTATAATGCATTAACTAGATACATTAGCTGCCTCGGTGGCGTAGTTGGCTAACTCGTTGGATTCGTGTTGAGCTATACTTCCGATGATGGGAAGATCGAGGTTAGAATCTCGGTTGGGTGAACTTGGGGTGGTTTTTCCTAAATGGTTTTCCACTCTCCCACCACGCAAATGCAGGTTCACTTCCTCTGAATTCAACCTTCTCAATTCCTAAACCATTAGCGTAATTAGTCCTTAAGCGTATAACCCGTACGGGTAGTAAGGCACGATGCTAAATAATATAAAAATGGACACATCAGTCCAATAGAGTATGCTAATTCAATTGAAAAAAACCCTGTTCAATTTTAAAACACAAGTTTGAAACCTAGCTGTAAAAAATACAAGGAAAGAGATGGTATGTTTCATAAGCGCCTATACATCAATCAAAGAGTGGTACACATTATAGTCATTTTTCCACATATATTCTGAAATTAATTGTAAATGACATATGATCTTACTCCTACAACTTAGCTCAGATGATAGCGCATTTGCCTAATGAGGTAAGGATCCCGGGGACGATGCCTGGCACCGCTGAAAAATTTATCATTGGTGAAATGTGGGTTTACCCTTTCACAGTGATGAATTAAGGGGAATCGTGCATCGGATTGTTTTTGAGAACACAATTTTTTTTTCGGGAAAACTCATTCAAATTGTGTTTTGATTTTAAAAAAATTATTTTTATTTTTTTGATCTTTTTGATTTACTTTAAAATCTGTTTTAACTGATAAAAATTTGATTTATTCATTTTTTCTGAAAACATAATTTCTATGCATTTGATTTTTTATATTTGACTTAATAGTTTGCTTTAGATTAAAATGTAAATATTTCAATACAATCACCTAAATACTTTTTAAATAACTAAATATTACTTCTATATCTAAAAATAACATTTTTATAAAGCAGTTTGTGTTAGCAAAGGTTAAGGTTGGGTACACAAGAGTCAACGTCCGAGACGAAAACACTAACTACAAATACACTTAGTGGGCTAGTTAACACAAAAAAAAGGTTAGCGTGAGCACAGAACGACGCAGTCGGTTTTGAAGGAGAAAAATAACTGTGAAAGTGAAAGTACGTGATTGATTAACTCTTGATACTCGCGCTACTGCAGCGCCTTTCGTGATTGGTGCAGTGGTTAGATCGTGTAGCTTAGTCAGTGACTCCAACACTTCCCCTCGAGATAACAACTAAAAGCTCATCGGGTGCCCCGATCAGTCCCAGGAGTTCGACACAGTGCCCATGCTTTGATTTCGTCAAAGCCTTGGTTAATACATCGGCTGGCATCTCCTCCGATGCCACGTGTCCCAGTACTAGTTGACCCGACTCAACAGTCTCCCGTATAGAGTGGTGACGAATGTCAATGTGTTTGGTTCGTGCATGGAAGACAGGATTGGTCGCCAGTCTCTGTGCCCCAACGTTGTCATTGAGCAGTTTAAGCGGTCCAAATTCCTCCTTTTCAAGCTCGAGCAGGAAGCGCTGAAGGTGCACGGCTTCCTTGGCTGCTTCACTCAGGGCCATGTATTCGGCCTCCGTGGTAGATAATGCGACAGTCTGTTGCTTCCCCGAATCCAAGGCAATCGCATCACCATTCATGACGAAAACATATCCTGTAAAGGAACGCCAGTCATCAAGTGATCCTCCCCAGTCGGCATCTATGTAGCCCGTCAACGAGCTTTCCCCACACTTGTATGAGATTCCCTGGTTAGCAGTGCCCTTGAGGTACCGAAGTACCCTCTTTGCTGCGCCCCAATGAGTACTGTTGAAGCAGTTTTTCAATTGACTTAACAGACTTGCTGCATGAGCTATGTCCGGACGTGTAGCCACTGACAAATACAGTAAGCAACCAACTAGTTCTCAATATGGGGGTTTCTCACGATCCGAAGTTGACCATGCCCCACCCTTTGCCAACTTCGTCCCAACGTCTAGTGGGGTTGAATCAGGCTTGTAATCCGACATACTGAAGCGTTGAAGGATGACTTTTATGTATGTCTTTTGACTTACAAATATCCCGTCGCCGTTTCTGGAGAAATCCATCTCCAAACAGCGCTTTAGATCACCCAGATCCTTCATCTCAAACATCGTTCCAAGTCTGTCTCCAAAACGGGTGGTTTCTTCGGGGTCACGACATATTATCAGAATGTCGTCGACATAGATGATGATGATCATGATTTCTTCATTCCAACGCCTTGTGTAAACACACAGGTCCCCATTGGTGGGTTTCGCGCCCATGGTATGCAACTCTCCATCCAAACGTCTGTTCCAGGTACGACCAGCTTGTTTTAGGCTGTACAGAGCCTTCTTTATGTAGCAGACCCTGTTACCTGCTGCTAACTTGTCGAGTGTGGCCCTCGCCCTGCTGACAGTCTGATCCATGTGTCCTTTCTTGCTCACTATATGCTCTAGGACTTCTTCAAATCGATCTGGTACCTCCATGTATACCTCCTCAT
>CABFWB010001853.1:10000-20726 GCA_902151455.1 Timema bartmani | reverse complement strand
AAATTGCTCGTGAGGTCTCGCAGCCCTTGGTCTGTTTAATTTCCGACGGGTTCATGGCGAGCACTATGTCAGATTGTGCCTTCAGGTCGGCTTCTCTCCACCGTCGTTCGGCTTCAATCGTCGCCGGCTCGGCTGTAACCGCTTCTGGTTTCACGATTGTTCCACTCACATAGCCCCATGCATCATTCTTTATGAGAACTGCACGCATCTGTATCTTTCATGTTTCGTAATTCTCTTTATTTAAAACTTCGAACTTTACGCCAGTCGCGTTCATCTTCGCGGCGTACTAACAAGTTTTCGAGACTCAATATGGCGCAATGTCCGTTAGAGTTACGTGCTTCGCGATCTTCGATTGGTCACACGAAAATTATCGCGACGAGCCTGGGCCCATAACCTGTTAGCAAAGGTTAAGGTCGGGTACACAAGAGTCAACGTTCGAGATGAAAACACTATCTACAAATACACTTAGTGGGCTAGTTAACAAAAAGCGTGAGCACAGAACGACGCGGTCGGTTTTGAAGGAGAAAAACAACTGTGAAAGTGAAAGTGCGTGATTGGTTAACTCTTGATACTTGCGCTACTTCAGCGCCTTTTGTGATTCGTGCGGTAGTTAGATCGTGTAGCTTAGTCAGTGACTCCAACAGTTTGTAATTATTTATTTAATTTTTATCTTACTGTGTTAAGGTTTTGAATTTATTTAAATTTTCTGGTGGATTAGTTGTGAACTAGCAGATGTTGATTATTGCCTCTTGGAGGTCGGCTTTTAAACTATAGATGAATCAATCTCGTGGCGTAAATCACTTTAACACATCACTTCACTTAATACATTTTTGTATGGTGCTTCCATGTTTGACTGACTTGACAATACCTGAAACTAGCGGAGATTTTAAGAACTTGGTTCTAACATTTAGATCAGAAAAATACCCCTCACCCCATCCCCCTCTGTATTTTCTTTCACAGCTTGAATTTGTGACGGCTGTGGACACCACCGCGTTAACAACAGTATCAGTTTATACCATCTCGTGTTGCAGTTCTTTTTGGAAAGAAGGATAGGAAGCTTGTCTGGTCAGTTAATTCCACCGTTTAGTGATTCCATATTTTAGCTTCAGAGCAGTAGGTTGGTCGTGCACCTTCAAGCCTTACCGGATATGTTTGAAAGATTTTTTTACAATATGATTAAAATCCATTCACAGAGTCTTATTAGCAAGAAAAATTAATTTGCAACATATATGGTCACTAGATGGAAAAAGAAGCTAGCTGGAAAGTAAGTATTTTTTAGTAAATATATATAGCTATGTGGAATATCCTAAATTTGATAAACACTATCATTCTTGTTTTAAAGGTAACGTATTCTATTAATAAATATTTTGGTTTTAGAGAAGTCACTGAGGCAAATAGCAACGTTATGACTATGGAGTTTGATCCAGTCGTGTCACCACAGAGCAACATAAATGAGGAGTTAATCATCTACCCCACTTTTATTATTCAGTTCCTGACTACACTTGACATTGCAAATAACAATAACAGATACTATCACAAGGTGTACCTTAAAAATAGTATGTCAACATTGATAAAAAAAATTAACTCTTTAAAGTATTATGCTACTACATATCCTTCACTGTTCAGGCTCTTAGCTTTTTATTAGTGTCTTTGAAACCATCCTTTCCCCTTCTACCAGAGGTGGATCAATGGGGAGGGGGGAATTCCCCATTCCTCCAAATGGTCAGGTGATGGACAAACAAATTGGAATTTAGAATTAAACACATCTGAGTGGATCCGGAATCCAGGATGAACTTAAAACGTCACTTCTTTTGAGTGTTAAATTTGAAAAATTTTTGTAGATATTCCCAACTCCTTTCTCTGGGTAGGAGTTCCTCCCCCTCCCCGCCAAAATTGCTTCACTACCTTCCACCAGACTAAAATAAACACCATTAAAAAAGAATGAATATCAGTTCCCCAACACAGACAAGTTTGTTCCCCAAACATTAAAAATCCCTTTTTTTATAATATATTTGATAGTACCAAATTTGTTTAAAAAAAAAGCTGGTTCAATTTTGATTCATAAATGGAATGTTTACGTTTGACTTTATTTCAGAGTCCCCTCATGGCTCGTCTACAAACAACATACCCGCTTGTCGGACTCATAATCATGCAATTGCAAGCTTTCTTGTAATTGTGTAGATAATTTTGTTATTGAAAATTTGTAGATCATCATAATCATCATCATCAACACAGTACGGAAAAAACGCGCTCTTATTTAATGGCTATTGAGTATTAAATGTAATAAACCTTTCACTACCTAAAAACATAAGACAACCACACGTTTTTTGAAAAGAACTTAAATTTATGTTGAATTTAAATCAACATTTATTTGGGAAGTTCTTGTTTCTAGTACATTTGGTGAGAATCATAACCAGCCTTTATTAGCATTTTGAAAACAATATTAAATTATTATAGTTTCGACAGTAATGAAGAAAGCTGGTTGTCATATGTAGAGAGATTTGAGCTATTTGTCGAATGTAATAGTATAACTAATGAGAAGAAAGTAAGTACGTTACTGACAGTAGTAGACTTGGAAACTTTTAATCTTTTACGAGATTTATGTACACCTCACAAGCCGTCAACAAAATACTATGTGGATCTAATTAAAATTATTCAAGAACACTTATATCCTAAACCATCGTTTATTGCCGAAAGGTATAAATTTAGTTTAAGATCACAGCATGAACATGAAAGTGTATCAGATTATATCGCTAGCTTAAAACAAATGTCAAAGCATTGCGAATTTAAAGACTCATTATCTAATTATTTACCAGATCGTCTTGTAAGTGGCTTGAGAAGTAGCTCTATCAAGCAACGACTTCTAGCGGAGAGACAACTAGACTACGAAAAGGCAGTGCTGATTTCAACATCTTTGGAGGCAGCCGAGAAGGATGCAGCGTCACTAGCCTTTGGACATAACACCAATGGAACAGCTGATCGGCACTCCCAAATTCTTCAAATGTCGAAAAAAGAAGATAGGAAAGGTAGTACGAGGGGGTGAGGTGTTATTGCTGTGGAAGAAATGGTCATTTAAAAAAATGAATGCCATTATAAAAAGTATTAATGCCGTGTATGTAAGAAGAAAGGTCATTTGCAAAAGGTGTGTAGATTGAAACAGTCGGGTAAGTCAAACAATTCTAATAGAACTACTCATACAATTGCTAGCAAATCTCAAAAGAGAGAAAGACAAAAGTATGACAGTAATAAACATTTTGTGGGGTTGGGTGTGTTAAATGACAATAGTGATGAAAACATTGATGACATTTCAAATTTATTTGGGCTATTTAAAAATCAGCTTGGCGTGAAGTGTGAAAGAGTAGAACCTTTTAGAATAAATGTTCAGGTGGAAGGAAAAGAAATTCCTTTTGAAGTGGACACAGTTTCAGGGGTATCTGTAATCTCTGAAAAGTATTATCTGGATAAATTGAATCAATTCATATGTCCATGAACCAATTATTCCTGTGGGAGTTATAAATGTGAATGTTCAATATGTTCAATTCTCATGAGTGGTCCATTTAGATTATTGCCAAATTTCAATTTCAAACCCTAAATGAAGCTTTTTATCTATTTTAAGCCTTCCATGCTCCATTTTGAAATTCTAAATTATTTTTACGTAGTATTTTTAAGTAACCTATGGTGTACAACTATGCCATATTTTGGCCTTCTATCTATTCGAAAAGTGGGAGAATTAGTGATGAGTGAGTAAGTGAGGGCTTTTGCTTTTTTATATAGAGAATATAATTATATCCCCCACCACCCAACCCCAATTTCAAAGAGTCTCTTTTAAAAATTCAAATGACCAAACCTTTTTGGTTATATGGAGTGGTCCCTTTAACATCCTGCCTAGTTTAAGTTTTTACCACCATTGTAAGTATTAGTTTCTATTAGTTTTTTAACTTTCTACACAACTACCACCAGTTCACCAACCCTGAACTTTAAATTTTATATGTTAAGAATGGTTTTACTATCTGGAATGGTATCCTCGTACTTGCGTACCAAATTTCAATTTCTACCTTCCCTTAAAAGTTTTTATATATAAAATTACAAGATTTCAATTTTGAAATTTATGTAGTTTTCCAAGTATCCTCTGATGTATACCTATGCCAAATTTAAGCCATCTTGCTATTCGGGAAGTGGGAGAATCCCCGCAATTCTTAGACCACCATTCATAAATTTACTTAGTTTTTCTAAATGCTATTTTATGTAACCCTATGCCAAATTTCAGCATTTTAGTTATTTGTGAAGTGTGAGAATGAGTGATTACTGAAGAAGAGTTTTTAAAGTTTTTACCCCCCCATTTCACAAACCCTTAACTTAAAATTTCAATAGTTAGGACTGTCTTTATTATATGGAGTGTGCTACCTGTGTGCTAAATTTCAATTTCTAACCTTCACTTGGATATTTTTTTAAATATACCCCCTTAGTTTCTGGATTCCGATTTGGAAGTTTTCATAGTTTTTGTATGTACCCTCTTATGTACAATATACCAAATTTCAGCCTTCTAGCTATTCATAAAGTAGGAGAATTAGTGATGAGTAGGGGGCGGGTTTTGCCCTAAATGCCTTTTTTATTTCTATGTTTTGAAAAGTTAGGCTTTTGAGGTATAATTTTATTTTCGATGATTGCAAAGATAATGTGATAACTTTTATAGTGCCTATAAATGCCTATTTAGTTGTTTAGTGCCTATTTTACAAATGGGAACCTTAAAGTGCCTTTTTTCTATCTCTCTCTTCCTCTCACCCTCTTTTTTTCTTTCTAAATACTCGTGGCTGTGTGCTTTGTGCACCAATTTTTTTCTTTTTGGTGCCTATTTATTGCCTTTTTTACTTTATAATTCCTATTTATGTGCCTATTTTTGTGATTTTTAGTGCCTATTTGCCTGCCTTTTTTTAAAAATTTTAGTGCCTATAAATCTGCCCCCTAGTGATGAGTGAGTAGGTGAGTGAGGGCTTTTGCACTTATATATAGAGATAAAAAATAACAAAGCTAGGCCTACTTTATAGATTCCCCGTGCGAAGAATGGATGCATACACCAGCTGTGCAGTATAATATATGAGTGAAAACACATTTCTTAATATGAATCGATGGATAAAGTTAAGTATTGATCTTTAATTTATATTATATATTTATTTTGAGCCAAACTTATTCACCCACTCAAAGTACGCCACCTATTGCTATCCAGAGCTAGTTCTATCCAGTCCACCTCACTACATCCATCACTTTAAGGTCCATTCTTATTTTATCATCCTATCACTTTCAGGTCCATTCTGATGTTATTCTCCCATCTGAGTCTAGGTCTTCCCAATGTTCGGGAGAGGGGGGAACAACTTAAGAATAAACACCCATAGTACACTCGGCCGGGATTCGAGCCTCAACCTTCCCATGACCAGCAAACTATACAAGATGAGCTTAACATTTATTCAGTGTGCTGGTAATAAGTAAATCTATAAATTATTTATAAAGACAGTTTTTCCTATTGCCTATCTCTACTCTTTAGTTACAAATATAGTTAGGCCTACTGTATTATTATATGTTCATCTAGTAAAATGCTGCTTTATTTAATCTTTGCTAAATGAAACATCTCTACAGTAATAACATTCAGAATATGTGAAAAATGATTTTAGTGTACCCAGCTGGGATTTGAACCCAGTTCTCCCACATAATATGCAAACAACCTCACAATTCTCTGCAGGTCCTTAACTTACTATTTATTTGTTTGTAATCGTTTTTGTGGAGTGGTAATCTGTTTATGTTCACAGTTTTCTGATTTAAGTCACAAGAAACTCATGTATAGGCTTTAGGGTGAATAACTGATGTGTACAACCAACCCCCCCACCTTCCTCTCGTCAGCCAACATCCCCTTACTGCCTCACACAACCAAGTCGGAATGATAAGGAATGTTTTCTAGGACTCAATAAACTAGCGGGTTAAGACTTTGTAGTTTTGTATAAAAATGACTCATGTACAGATTTAAAATACACTGTAAAGTTTGGAGATAAGAGTCGCACAAAGCAAATCTACGCAAAGGTCCAAGCTCAACTGGCGCGTTGGTGGCCAATGCAGGTATATTTCAGTAATTTTGTGAAGGAAGGGGTTCTAGGAGGGGGTCATTTTATCATTTTTACCCGTTGAGAAATGAATTCGGCCCATGACGAATTTATCACGTGTATGATTCGCCTTAACAGCCGTGCACTGGATGTTATGCCTGCCCTAGTCTTAAGTTAGATTATAAGGCACATGAAGCTTCGACAGAACTAGCTAGCCGGTAGTGCAAAAATAGGGCTTGACTAAAAAATTGACACAAGCCACAGGCTGGAAAGAGTAATGGATGTAGAGTAAATATGAGCTTACTAAATTTTAGTTTCAGTAAATTCTGTAAAATAATAAATATTTAAAATCATACTAAGAATTACAATTTTGGTTTAGTATAAAGGATATCAGTGCAGTGATGCAACCCATGAGTGCTCCAATGAGCAAAGAAAGAGTAAAAATTCCAATAAAATCTCCAAATGCTCTAAAGAAGGCATTGGTCTCAAAGCCTCCTGATCCAGACTGGTACCGCTCTCCATAATTTTGAATAGCCCTGTAACAAAATGAACACACATTAACAATACAAACAATTTTTTACTCTACCAACTACAATTAGTTACTATCAACCTCAATGGTTTATTAAGTTTAAAAGATATAGCAAGTGAAAGCATCCTGTTTAAATTAATTATTTAACTAATTATTCTCCTAGGAAAAAAGTGGTTTGCTAGTAGTATTAGTCACGCAGACTATTTTTTAATCAAATTAATAGTATAGTGTTGATTTTATTACAAATTTTTCATAAAATAAAAATGTGAAGTATAAAAAAACATTTATTTAATAGTAATTAAATAGTAATGTATGGAGAGTGGCTAGTCAGAGAAACCCTGGAGGGATGTGGCAATTTCAGGATAGGACAAGTCATTAACACAATAAAATACACAGATTATCTAACATTGCTGGCCAAATATAAAGAAGAGTTGCAAGAAATGAAGGACAGGCGGGTGGTGATATGGAGAAGATATGGTATGGAGATCAACATTGAGAAGTTAGAAGTGATGGCGAGATCAAAAAATTAAGAGCTGCTTAAAATCTAAAAAGGAAACCAGGAATTGGAAACATAGAGCAGTTCAAGTATCTGGGAAGTCTGCTGACAAAGGAAATTAGGCCGTGGATTGCCATAGCCAAGGAAGCTTTCAACAAGAAGAGGTTACTGCTGACCAGCAAGTTCAGTTTGAAACTGAAGAAGAAACTGTTTAAATGCTACATTTGGAGCAAAAATTTGGATTCTTAGGAAGATGGAAAAGAAATACTTGGAGAGCTATGAAATGTGGTGTTGACAATGACTTGGGTTATTCAGATATACAGACAGGGTGACAAATGAAGTCCTAAGAAGAGTGGGTGAGAAGAGAACCATTTGTGATGTGATTCTTTGGTACAAAGCAAACTGGTTCAGAAACATCCTTAGGAAGAACTGTCTTCTGCAAGACTTCATAAAAGGAAAAAATGAGGGAAAGAGAAGCTTTGGAAGAAGAGGACAGGGCGCATTGGGGTCTAAGTTCACTGACAAAAGGAATATGGATCTGTCATAACACAGAACCGCGAATAATGATAATGATAAACATTTATAGACAATAATTTTTGGTGAGCAAGATAACACTTAAACTGGTTCTTATAATTAATCATTCCTTAGTGATTAGTATGGAACAACAGTAAATAAAATAAATAAATAAGATAAATGAATTTGGGTGAAATTTTAACTTTTATAAGCACCACATCTTACAATCCATTCTGGTTATATGCTTATGTATTAACTACGGCAATGGTTTTAGGGATTAGGTAAGTTTTAATTATGAGAAGTGTACCCGAATTTGCATGGAGTGGAAAATCCTTTTGGAAAAGAACCCTTAGTACACCTGACCAAGATTTGAACCTCAATCTCCACATCGGTAGTCGAGTCTACTGCGAGAGTAGAGCATTTAGCCACGTGGCCACCGAAGTGGGTAATTTAAAATTTAACTAACTCAGTAAACATAAATAAGAATAATATTATTAGGTATTATTATTATTCATTTCCATGCAAATTCACATACAGAATAGTTAAAACTAAATAACTGGAAAAATAATAATAAATAAATGGTTTGACATATTCATAAATACCTTATCATTAAGTCTATCATAATTAGCAGCAAATCTTTCAAAAATTGGTTATTACTTATAAGTAATTTACACTTAAAAGAATTTATTTCTGTAAAACAAATAAAGCCAGTTTCCAATTTATGCAAATCAGTTATCAAAAAATGACCTAGTCTTTAATAATTTTTTCTCTAAAGAATCAGGTTAGTGTTCCTTATAGTGTAATAATATTCATTTTAGACAAAAACAGATCCATTCATAATAAAACTCACATTTAATCTTGAAATTAGAATTAAAATTACAAATTTGTAATGAGGTATGCATATTTTACATTTAAGTTTGAACAAAATGTATTAAATTCTTTTAGTTGTAACTCCAGGTATGGAAAGACCAAATTGTTTAACTCACTTTTTATTATGGTCAATAAAAACATCAAGTCATCATCTTTTGATCTAAACGTCATATTAATATGAGAAAGTAGTATTGGGAACAACAATAAATAAGAAAGTTTGAAATTTTTAAAGAAATATAACATATATTTGTGGAAATTAAATGAGTTAAGAAAACAGCAAGGTTCAAACATTTCAGTTCCCAACAAAGCTATTTCACGTGTGGAAAAAGTGATACCGTGAAAGAATTGGAATGAAATATAGTACTATGGTATGTAATTGAAGGAATCAGATTTCGCCAAGATCGTGAATAATTAAAAAAAAAGAGATAAGGACGGATCAGGAAATGATTGTCAACTTAGAATAAATGGAAAACTGTTAGAACAAGTGAATGATTTTGTGTACCTGGGCAGAACGTTCTGTTATAATGAAAGGTTAGATGGTGAAATTGACAGACAGGTGAATGCATCTCATAGAGTAGTTAGATGTATGTGTACAAAGAATGAAGTAGTATTGAAAGAGACAAAGATGGCAGTCAGTATAAAACTGTGTTAACGCCAACATTGTTTTATGGATGTGAAGCATGGGTTTGTCAGGAGAAACATAAGAGAAAGGTGAATGTGGTTGTAATGAGATATCTAAGAAATGTATGTGGAAAAACTTGTAAGGACAGAGTCAGTAATTAATGGGTGCTGAAGGAGTGAAGTTTGAAAGGGAATCCAATTGGTCAGTGATAAAGAAGTGTCTTAGCTGGTTTGGGCATGTTGAAAGGATGAGTATGGATCAAGAAAGTTTTGGGCCAACTCCAGTGGTCAACAAGTGTGTAGAACGTTTGTTATAAAATATGATCATTCTAAATGATTTATAAAAAACAAATATACTATTTTGATTTATAAATTCTTAAACCAAAGGATTATATAACAATAAAATCTCTAAGACTAAGTATTATAAATATGATGCAGAAAATAAGATAAGACAGGAACAGCGCTGACAAAAGTGCCCCACATAAACTTTCACCATCAGCTGTTTCCGGCCTTTGGCCGAGTTAATTTAGTAAAATGCCCTCCACCCTTACACCGTTCTTCCTCCTTTAATTGCCTCTAATCTTCTCCTCTCACTTACACTTTCTCTTATCTGCTCCTATCTCTATTTTGATCTCCCTCATATTCCTTTACCTAGATTATTTCTATCATTTTCTTTGGCATCCTCTCTTTTTCCATCCTCATTACAAGCCTAAATCATTTCAGTCTTGCTTCCTCTATTATCTCATGTACTCCCTGTACCCCCACTATTTTCCCGGATAACTTGATTCATAATCTTGTTTTTTCTCGTAACAGCTAACATGCTCCTTACAAACTTCATTCCCATGGCCTCTACTTTTCTAGTTTATCTTAAAGTCAATGTCCATGTTTCTGCAGCATATGTGAAAATGGATACAAAGTACGCCCGGAACAACACTCCTTAACACTTCAAGGGTACTTCTCTTCTGTATAGCAGGTCTCTTTCACACCTATAGAACAATTCTCCCTGATGTCCTATTCTCATTAGATCCTTTCTACTTCCATATTTCACCTCAATCACACTTCCAAGATATTTTACGTTCTGTACTTTTCTCAGCTCTACTCCATCCAAACTTATAGCTTTATTAGGCCTTACCCTCTTCCTTGTCATTACCATCACGTCACACTTTGCCATTCTAAATTTTATTCCTGTAGCTGTTCCTGTATTTCCTCTTACTTCTACCCTCCATACCATCAAGTCATCAGCAAACATCATGGCTTTCATTTTTCCTCCCAGAGTTTTTCTGCCACTTTATTCATGAATATTTCCATTACCATTAAAAATAGTAGTGGTGAAAGGGCGCTCCCCTGTTTCACTCAAACTTTTTTTTAATCACTCCATTCCTCCACTCTCCGTCTTAATACAAATCCTATTATCTTCATACATGTTTTTCACTATCATTACAACTCCTCTTCCCACTTGGGCTTCTTTCATCACTTTCCAAACTATATTTCTATCTATACACGCCAACATATGCCTTCGCCAGACATTGATAAATACCATTACCTACCAAATTCATGCCTTATTTCCATCAACAGATGTTTGGAAAAGACCAGGTCTATTGTAGACCT
>CABFWB010001853.1:0-5000 GCA_902151455.1 Timema bartmani | reverse complement strand
CAATTTTTGAAGCTATCTACACACGTATAACCCGAATAGGTAGTAAAACACAGTGCTAATAATAATAAAATAATCTACACTATAGAATATCTTAAAGAGGTTTCTAGTAACAGTTTTATCTGGGTTTCCATACTAAGAGATAAAACAAAAACTATATGTTGCGATACTTTGTAATCATTAATAATACTCAATAATTACCCACTAAGCACAATAGCCACCGCATCATTCAAAACACTTTCTCCAAATACTAAGGCATACAAATTAACATCGACGTGAAGGTCATTGAAGATTGCCAATATAGTTAAAGGATCGGTGGATGAGATTAATGCACCAAAGTATAAGGTGTCCAAAAATGTGAAGCTATTTCTCAAATAGGACACTTGTTGGATGAACCCATACATGACAGCCCTGTAATAACAAAAAAAAAATCAGTTTTCAAAAAATGCTAAGTTCATGCTAACAAAATTAATGTTACACAGAAAAAAATTAATAACTAAAAATGGGTGCAGTCCAAGTAATAACTAATGTTTATACATGAATAAACTAATTTACAAAATATAAAACAAACATTTGGCAAATACCTAAAATACTCCTCAATACAAATAATAATAATAAACACACATCATTAATTATAATAATAATCAGTGTCCAGACTTTGATGACCTAAAATAATGTAAAAAAATACTTATGAAAGAGCAAAATTTAAAACAAAAACTCTTATTGAATGCACACAACTAGATCACACATACACTTCCCTAATGGAAACTATTAATGCCTAAATAATGAAAAAAACTTTCAAAACCAAACTCTTGCATTCAATTAAACATAATATTTATTTACAAACATAAGGTTTAGAAGTAAAAGCTATTGACTCTCAACACAACCTTCTTGTAGTGTTTCACCAGGGATATGTATTTTCAAAACATACAAGAAAAGACAATAACATGTTCTTTGCTATCTTCTCAATCTGGCAAATGATGATTAAAAAATTTATGTTTGAGTATTTATGCTTCTATAAAATATCGATGGTGTTTAAAATTATACTTATTCAACTAAAAGGTCGAAAACTTATTCAGAATAGCCAAATAATGACTCGAAAATGCCTAAAAATCATCCCAACAGGATGCAAACAGAGAAAATATGACTTGAATGTCCAAAATGAAGATTTAACAAGAAAATATTAACTATAAAAAATGTTTCAACAACCAAAAGATCAGGAACAGAATTTATGTACACATGAACACTGTCCTTCAGGTACAAAAAAATTACATGCCATTAAAATCTGGGCCTTGTTATTAATAATAGCACTAAACCTTTAATGAAAAAGGAAATAAGAACAGAGAAACTGGTATAATTAGCTCAGTGTTATTGTCCTTCATTTTTAACTTAAAGACCAACGTTTGACTCAAATCTGTGAGAATATTTTTAGACATCGATATTTTCATTAAACTTGAGTTTTCTAATCCTGTTCAAATAGACTGGATACATCAAATTACTTACAGCCAGCACATTGATACTAGATCATATTAAAAAAAGAGCCTATAAAAGTCAACTAGCCATTCAAAAAATAGTAATGAAGTCTATAATTGTGCTCAGAAGCCAATGTAAGTTGTACCCATTGAAAAAAAAAAGTAATATGAGTATAATTATGTACAATAATATGTATTAAAATAAAGCCTATAGTAAAAATTGTGAGAGACATTTTAATAAACCTTTACCCACTGATCACAAAGATAAACTTTGTATATTACAATTAATAGATTATGATCTCAATTTAAACATTAAAAAAATTGAAATTCACACATTCACAAGGCTGTATTTAAAGGGGGGTATCAGGGCGATTGCTCCGGGGCCCCCACAAACCTCTGGAAGAAAGAAACAAATAACTCGTATTTTCTATTGTAAATGTTTTCTTGTTTTGTGTCTAACAAAATGTTATTCCTGCACGAAATATTGATGTATTAACAAATTAATGTGTGTGCAGCTTAAATTAAAAATAAAAATCCTACCAACAATTGAACGATTAACTAGGAAATTTCCTGTTGATCATTTACAATTTTGCACATTAACTCTAATTACATTGGCTTTCCTTTCGGCATACTGTGGCGATTCCTCTCAAAGTGTTTCCACAAACTGGCTGACAGCGCCGCTGTCCCAGCGGCGTCTTTGATACAATTTTTGTTTTCAAATTTGTTGTTGCTCTGAAAAATTTAGTCAGTTATTCTCGAGAAATGTTATGTTGTGTTCGTGATGAGTGTCAGTTTGTGTTTTAATGAGGTAGTTAAGTAGATTACTAGGTGTAGAAGTGTCAATTATGAGCCAGTTTAGAGTTCACAGTGTAGACAAATGTTACAAGTAACAATAGTGCTAAAATCTGAATATTGACAATTTTGACCTTGGTCGCATTTTTTGACTCTCCAGTATAATTAACTTTTCGAGCTCAAGGTATCTTTTCCTAGATCTCATCACATATAGTGATCTATACAAATTACTACTATTAATATTTTCCCCTTTGCTTTTAACTAACTATGAAGGTGTGGTGCTTTTTTTTAATTAAAAAAAAGTGTAGTTTTTACCACTTTTTTCCTGCAGAAAAACAATGAGTGACAGACATAAAACACCTCGAATATATGTAAAGAACATTTGCTGAAGAACATGGCATTGCCAAGACTTCTAGACTTAGACATTATCTCAAGAGTTTAAACCAACCTGACAACTGCTTTCCAATAACTTCAAAAGAAACAACCCCCTCTCCTGGAAATGAATGTGAAGATTTAAATGCTAAAGCTAGAGTTGTTGAAGCGGAAGGAGAGAATAGTTAAGAATATGTGGTGGTGACAGATAAAACAGTAGTGTTGTAACAAATAGCTTAACATTTGAATTGAAAACGAACATACCAAGGAAGACGAGACCTCAACATTGACTTATGGTTTTTTTAATGATGTAGGACTCCAGCCTGAATACACTATGCAGGATATGGTCGATTTCTGGGCCGGTAAGGGATCCTATGACCTCCAGAACTCTAGTGATAGTGAGCCATTATTTGATAAGAGATAATTTCATCAATATCAAACAAAAGGTGATCATTGCTTCATTAGAAAGTGTTCTAAGAATTTATTTGTGCAAAAAAATCGAAACATTGAAACTGTTAATTGGTTTTGGCACTGATTTTCACCAACCACTGATAAAATTCTATTGTTATGTGTGCAAGTTAGTAGCTTTACAAAAAGTATTCCTGGCAGCAGACGGATTTTGTGACTGGAAACACGCATACCATAGGTTAGCTGAGCATGAGACCTTTAAATCTCGTTTAAAGTCAAGAGCAATCTTGGTAAGCGGGGAAGGGACAGAGGGCGCATTTTTCATGAATTACTAAAGCAGGAAGAGGAAGTAGGTGGTTATTGGTAAAAAGTGCTGATGTGGATTGTCGGTATCATAAAGTTCACTGCGGAACATGGGCTAGCATTTAGAGGTGAGAGTGAATTAGTTGGATCAGCGAGGAATGGCAACTTACTTGGTATTATGGAACTAATAGCTGAATATGACTTGTTTCTTGCAACTCACATAAAAGAACATGCAAACAAAAGAAGTGGGCATACCAATTATCTTTCATCGTCAGTATATGAAGAAATTGTGAACCTAATGGGGTAGCATGTACAAAATGAGATAATTGAAATAATAAAGAAGTCTAAATACTACTCTGTTACAGTTGATTTGACTCCTGATAAGGCTCATATTGATCAGATGACCCTAGTAAATCACTATATGGATGCTTCATCGCCAAAAGAAACTCACTTTTTTGCCAAACTGTGGTCACACTGGATTTGCTATTGTCAATGCTTTACTAGACTTCTTAAGCAAGATTAACATAATTAAAGACTGCCGCGGCCAGTCGTATGACAATGCTGCGAACATGTGTGGAAAATATAATAGGATGCAATCTTTCATTACAGAGAGAAACTATTTAGTATTATTGGTCCCATGTTGCGGTCATTCCCTAAACTTAGTAGGAAAGTCAGCAGCCAACGGGTGTTTTGCAGCTGTGAGCTTTTTTGATTTTGTGCAACATGTATATGTATTTTTCACAGCATCTACCGGGCGCTATAAAATATTAACAAGAAAGTTGTCACAGCTAGAGGAAAAGGTCTTAGTACCAAAGAGTTTGTGCGAGACTCGTTGGTCATGTCGAGAGGATGCAGTAAAAGCCATTGTCAATCAATGGGTATGATAATATTAAGGAAGCACTAGAGGAGATAGCAAATGATGAAGAATAAAAGGACATCGTAAAAAATGAAGCGAGTGGACTTTTACGAAAGATGTGTAGTCTTGAAATCTCGATATACACCATATTTTGGAATGACATTTTAGAAAGGTTCAATGCCACAAAGAAAATAGTTCAAGACCGAAATTGGTTCTTAATTCTGCAGTAGCAGCACTTAAATAATTTATAGAATTTAAGAGAGATTTATTTAAAGATTATTAAGAAAAGGCTAAGGAAATTAGTCAAATAAAGGAGTAAGCTCAAGAACATACATGCCTGCGAATGAAAAGTGTTAAGCTTAATCTTCTAGAATATGTCAAAGCACCAGAAATCTAGCTATCACAGAGGGAGCGGTTTCGGAGAGAACGTTAATTTCCGTAGTTGATAAACTTTCATCATCTTTATTTGACAGATTATCTAATTACGATATTGTCACCAAATGGTTTGTATTCCTGAGCCAGCTTGACATTTTAAATCCATCCAAGATATTATCTATAGCTACCAATCTTGTAACTGAATACAAGAATGATCTCAAACCATCTCTAAGGAATTAACTAGTACAGTTTGCTGCACTAGTGGTGGACATGAAAGGTAACTACAATTACTTTATTTCAAAGGAAGTGTTCTTCTATGAAGTCCTCAATGAACCAAATTTTAAAGCAACATTTCCCATCGTTGAAATACTTTTAAGAATTCATTAAGTACCTATGGTGTCAAACTGCAGTGGGGAAAGGTCATT